>ML776559.1:1260188-1346671 GCA_009831015.1 Picea engelmannii | reverse complement strand
AAGAAATAATGATTTCTAAATTAAATCAAAATGAATTTAATTTATATATTATTTTTTTTTTTTAAAGTCATTAAAAAAAAAAAACATCACTTAAAAATCAAATATATTAGACATATATAAACACACATTTAATCTCGACTTTACAAAAGGAAAATTACAAACTTTTGCCTCCACGTCCCATTCTCTTAAGATGACAAATTCATGCCTTTATCCTCATTGCACACTTTTTTAGGGGGGTGAAAGTGCACATTTGAATACACTGGTGCACACAAATGCACACCTTCACTCCAATGGGAGGGTGGGGGGTTGCACACCTTCACCTCGAAAGGGTATTGGATGTATCAATGCACACAAATGCACACTTTCGTTCTTCTGGGAGGGTGGGTATTGCACCCAAATGTAAAAATTCACTTGCCTAGGAGGGTGGGGATTGCACACAAATGCATACAACTCAATCCTTAGAAGGGTGGGGGGTGCACACTTTAACCCCCTAGAGATTGAGTAGTGGGAAAGTATACAAATGCACACCTTCACCAACACGTGTCTTCACCCAATACACATAAATGCACACCTTCACCCACTCTCCCCTTCATTGAATGCACAAAATTGTACGCCTTCACCCTTAAAGTGGTGGGATGTACATACAAACACAAGATGATGAAGAGAAATATGTGTGAAGGTGTGCATTTGTGTACACCCCACTTCACCCACTATCCCCTTAACCCCTAATGGATGAAATAAAAGGCAAGCGAAGGTGTGTAGGAGATAAAGAGGAAAGTAGGTGAAAATGTGTCGAAAAATGAAAAGAAGGGTGAGTAACAATGTTCATTTATATACATCCCCTTTCAACCCCAAAAGATAAAGGGGAATATGGGTAAAAGTGCACATTTATGTATATCACCATACTTTAAAAATATATATATAGTTTGGTGATATACAAAAATGTACACTTTTATCCCCACACACTTGTCTAAACAAAGAAAATAAACATCAATCTTAATGTTGAAAATAAACATTTTTATATGTTAATACATATACATATCCACATTCACAAATATACATCATATGTTTTTTCTCAATATAAAAATACATCTTCTTTACACAAATTTAAATATATTTCCAAATATAATAAACCCCAATATCCTCGAAAGTCACAACTTTAACCCCAATTTATTGATACTCCCTAAGTTTGATTGTACTCTTATCAAAATATAGTTCCTAATTACTTTAATATTTAAAGTAAGTCGGTGTATACTTTATACTTCCCTTTGTGCCAAAGAATCCACAAGCCCGTCTCATGTGCCATGCTTAAAGCCCCTCTTTATGCCTCGGCAAGGCCACATGGTTCCACATTGTTGCCATGCAAACTTGTTGCTGACACGCTATGTGTTAGGGCTGCCTTACGCCTTGCAAAGCCACATGGTCTCGCACATTGTTGACGTGTCAACTTTTTGATCAGCCCGTTACACGTTGTGAAGCCACGTGATCTTTCCATGCAAACCCATTAAACTTGTGAGCATACGATAAATTTTTTAAACTTAAGTATTGGCAATGTTATGCTATGCAATGGGAATTATTGCACATGAATTGGTAAAGTTTTAATTTTACATGACATAATCATGCAATACGAATTATCCAAGGATGATAAAGTTTAATTTTTATTTTTATATTTTAAATTAAATATTATAATAATTATTTTGTTAATAGTATTTGCAAATGATAATGGATGGGTTTTTTTTGATAAGAGGTTAAATTGTCATCTAGGATAATATGTGGTTTATGTATGGGATTAAGGTTAAATGCTACTTAAAAGCATATGACTCTATTGTTTTTTCCTACTGGGAAATTTCACATTATATATAAAAAATATAATTTGTATTCTGAAACACTAAAACACAAATATATAGTTATTCAACATCAAAAATATAGTTATTAACTGTCCCCTTTTGTGGAGTTCATACCAATCAAAAGGTGATAGTTATAAATGCATGTAACAGGAAATGTTTTCAGATGTGGAGAAAAATCTATAGTAGATGCAGAGTGGGCTACCAAGTGCAATGAACAGATGGCTGGTGTGAGCTATGTGATGAATGTATTCCTGATTTCATAACTGAAGTGCCGACATAGCTAATCTTATCACAGAGAAAGAGTGTGGGGTGGGCCCTCATGGCCATCTATCCAGTGATGAAAGGTGATGATCCCCATTTTTTCTTGAAGCGCAAGTTTTGAGAGGTGATCAACAGATTTGTTGTATTCTCTAAATATGTGGTTGTAGCTGATGTTAGTGAAATATGATTGTAGATGTCTTAGTCTGTCCATCCAAGCCAAGAGCGAGAATGCTTGGAGTTTTCCCCTGCCGCCTAGCCATTCAATGATAATGCTAGAGTCTCCGAGAACCTTGAGGTTTGCTATGTAGAGTTTAGCAGCGAAATATAGTGTGGCCCAGGCACTTAAAAATTATGCCCTGGTATTAGTGCCTGGGCCACAGTTGAAGGTCCAACTATAGTAGTTATTGTGAGTGGTTTTTATTAACCCCCAACTCCACTCAGAGATCCATTGGTGAGCACAGCTCCATCAAACCAAGCAGTTGGAGTATCATCAAGTTCTGGCACCATTGATGAGCAATGTAGTCTAGTCTTTGTAACATGTATCTTATTCCAGGCATTGAAGATTCCAAGTGCGTTATAGGTTGTTGTTGTTGAAGACGAGATCCCATTCTAAAAAATGGTATTATTCCTTTCTAGCCAGATTGTCCAACAAACAATGGAAGAAAGTTGCATATGCTTATGCTCTTTTTGCGCCCAGTTTTTGAAGCAGTCTGAGATTGAGATTCCATCCCAGGAAGATGTAAGATTTAGAATCTGTGTAGTATTTTTCCATACCTGTTTTGTAAATGAGCAGTCAATAAAGAGGTGGTCTGTTGTTTCCAAATTTTTACAACAGAGGTGGCAGAAACTTGGACCAACTTGGCCTTTTTTTTGTAGAGTGTCCCAGGTGTTTATTTTATATTCTGATAGCAGCAAAGTGAATAATTTGACCTTGAGCGAGAGGTGCCAAGTCCATAATCGGTATTTCCATCCAGTGATAATTGAATGCCAAAGTGTATTGGAAATTGCAATATAAACGTTTTGTGCAGTTAACTTACCTGATCGGTTGCCCCCCGACCAAAGAAGTTGATCCTTTGTTCCATTGAGGCGGATACCTAGGTGTGTGAGTGCAAGTCAGAAGTTGTTCCATTCGCCAGATAGAATGGAATTAAGCCCAAGAGTTGCGTTGGAGATCCAGCAGTCAGGTTTATGCTCAGATCTGGAAGATTCCTTAATTTGATGTAGATACCGGATTTTATGTGAATGCATATGTGATAGAAGCTGGGGGGAGAGGTGAGCAGATGCATTCATGCCGAAAATGCAGTCTCGACCGAGCAAAATATTTGTACCCGATCCAGGAAGCCAACAAATCCATCGAGTAATTAAATTTTTAGCTTTTGTGAGGTTCCTCCAGAAAGATGATGTTGTTCTGGGAGTGTTCGTTGGAGCTAGTAGCCAACTTTTAACTGTATAATGAAAGAGGTATTTGTCAATGATGATTGAATGCCAGATGCCCGGATAGGTCAGAACTCGCCAGAGTGATGCAGTCGCCAGAGCTTGGATGAAAATAAGAGGGTTTATGATCCCCCACCCTCGCTTCTGTTTTGGCTTAGCCAGAGTGAGCCAGTTGCAAAGGTGTTGTCGGGAGTGTTCATAGTGGTGACTCCATTGTTATAATTCTAGTGATGATAATATAGGATATTGACTTTTTTGCAGATACTATCTAGGTGGAAACCGTCTTTTGATCCTGTAGTAAGATAAAAAATTGTTTATGATTGGCGAAGAGTTCATCTTCCTCGGATGGAAAGAAACATGTTAACAATCCAATACCCAAAGGCATCTGGCATGAAAGAAAGTCTTCCCCCTTATAAACCACAAGTGGGTTGTTTCAAGTGGTGTGGTTTTCCTTGATTAAGGATAATGAGTCAACTCACATTTATGGATAACAACCAATGATGCCTATCCTCACTACTAGTTGACAAGTGAGCTATGATAAGCTTTACCACCTTTAAAAGAAAAAGAAAAAAAAGACAAGTATTGATATCATTAATGATATAACAAGCAAGCAAGAGTACAACATATATTTAATTTAGATAATAAAATCTATGAATAGCAAAAATTCGGTTGTCCCAATTCTTGGTACAAGTAATGACATAAAAAACAAGAGTGCATGATATAATTTAATTTAGATAATAATATTTATGAAGAGTGAATATATATATATATATATATATATATATATATATATATATATATATATATATATATATATATATATATATATATAAGCGAGACTAAACTATAAGAGGTTAAACCATAACTCGATCTTGTGTATGAGACTAACACTAAATGCTAATATATAGTAAAAAGTACATGATTCGATTGGAGGTAGTCTCAACGATTATCACGACGGGTATTGGTTTTTTTTATAGATATTATCTACGCTAAAACTGTCTTTTGGTCCTAGAGTAAGACCTAAAATTGTTTTTGATAGGCTAAGAGCTTGTCTTTCTCAAATGTAAGGAAACATGTTAATGGTCCAAGACCCAGAGGCATCTAACATTAGTGAGAGTATGCCCCCTTATATACCACCAACGAATTGTTTCAGGTGTTGTGGTTTTCCTTGAATAACGATGATGAGTTCGTTCGCATTTGCAGATAACAACTAGTAATAGTGATCCTCACTCTCAATTAATAACTAAACTATAATTAATTTTACCACCTTCCTTTAAAAAATAAATATATAAGAGGTAAAAAGACTTAAAAAAAAATACTACAAAATATCAACTTAACTAAATATGATACATTTCTTCCCCTTGGAAAAATAACAAGAAGAAGATAAAAAGACGTCTCAAGAAGTATTCAAGAAATATATATCAAGAAATATATATGAGAAAAAAAATCACTTTAAAACATCAACTTAATGAAATTATTTTTTTTCTTATAGGAAAATACACTTTTTATGTGCATATTGCATTCATAATAAGTTCCATAATGATTACATTAAGATGTGCTTTCTATAACATGGTATAAGGGAGATGTGTTCAACATAGAGTTAACAATTAGCATTTGAATATTTCAATGTTAAACATAAATAGGGAGATGTGTTCAACATAAAGTTAACAATTAACATTTGAATATTTCAATGTTAAACATAAATAGGGAGATGTATTCAACATAGAGTTAACAATTAGCATTTGAATATTTCAATGTTAAACATAAATAAAAAAAATGCAATGTTCATTTTAACTAAAATATCTTTATGTCACTTTATATATACTTTATGTCACTAAAATATTGTATTCAACATAAAGTTAGCAATTAGCATTTGAATATTTCAATGTTAAACATAAATAAAATATCTTTATGTCAATTTATATATATACTTTATGTCACTAAAATATCTTTATGTCACTTTATATATCTTAAAAAAAATATCTTTATGTCACTTTATATATATACTTTATGTCACTAAAATATCTCAAGCAGAATGGGAGAAAACTAGAGGCTACTCTAGCTATGGACCACCAATGGAGTTTTACAAGTGGCAAGAGTTTTACAAGTATTGAAGAAATCTCTTAGTTAAAGTAGAGATTGTCTTGTAAAGTATGTGGATCACCCACATAGCTTTGGAATTGTTCAATATGGTTTAGTTTGAGGTTAGCAATGCAAGGAAAGCTTGAAATTATTAAAAGGTAACTTTGAAGATACTTGGTTTCTCTTATCATTATATATATAGAGGTGAATATTTGAATGAGACTTTTATATATATTTGAATAGTAGCATTTGAATATTTCAATGTTGAACATAAAAAAAAAAAATAATCCAATGTCTACCTTAACTATTATATATGCGTGTGTGTGCGCGCACGCTTTTTACATCTCAATTTGTGCTTAATATGAAGGTGACACGTGAAAAATATTTCAATGTCAACTATAAATAAAATATTTTAATGTCTAATTATAAATAAAATATTTCAATGTCAATTATAAATAAAATATTTCAATGTCACCTATAAATAAAACATTTCAATGGTGTGTTAGTTAGTATGAGGGAGATGTGTAATTCTTTTGTGCTTAACATGGAATTGACACATGGTGTGTGTAAAGAACCAACTTGAATCCATTTTAACTTTGGATTTGTCATGCACAAAAAAAAATCAAATCCATAGAGATGAAAACTTTTTTTAAATTTAAAAAACTTGAGACAAAATTTACACATTAAAATTTCATTTTTTTAGGACCTAATAAATTTAGAATTAAAATAAATCTACACTACTTAACTCTAATTTAAAAATTAAACACTAAAGAAAATTTGTAGAGAAATCACAAACCTTTGTAGAATAGAATAAAACATTTTAATTTGTTTCTTCTATAAGCTTGTAATGAAACATGGTACATTTTCTCTTATACAAGAGCAAATTTTTATAGAATAGAATATAACATTTTTATTTGTATTCTCTAGTCTTATAACAAACTAGTATTAGATGAGTCTTAACACATTTCAACATGAAATATTTCATCATAAACGAATATACAAAATAAAAAAAAAGATTTTTTTTGTTTTTTAAATTTTGGTTTAAAAAAATTAAATTTTATATTCAAAATATTTATAATAAAATTTGAATGTTTGATTTAAAAAATAAATCTCACTTTCAAAACATTTATAATAAAACTATTTTATTACTTGTCAATTCATAAAAATACAAAAATCTATTTATAATCAATTAATTAGAATGACTTTTTCTCATAAAAATACAAAAATCCACCTATAACTCAACCAATAGTGACTTTTTCCTTAAAAACATGTTCCTTATACTTATTATGAATAATGTGAATATTATATATCATATGATATATATTCTAATTAAATAAAGATAAATAATTTAAATTTATAAATCCCATCAAAATTGATATGAATTGACTATAATCATTATTGTCATTATTGTAAATTAAAACTTTTATTGAAACTTTTTTCCAATATAAAATTTCACAAATTGTACATTGAAACTTACAACTTCACTTTTAGAAATTAAAAATTAACACTCATTACTATCCTCCCACTCGAACAACCAAGAATCCTCCTTGAAAGAAAACTAAAATACTCCAAAACGTGACTAAAACACACACCAAATGTCTTGACAAATATCCGTAAAAACTCACAATCGAAAAATTGATTTTCAATGCCATACCCAAAAACTTGGAAGCTTGAAGATAAAGAAGATCGAGATAGGACAACTTGGGCTACCTGTCGTCTCCTCAACGTCTGCAGTTTTTAGCTCTGAGAAATAGCGCAATTCAGTGCAGTCTGCAAACAGCATTATTCATATTTTTCCTCTGTCGTGGCCGAAGAAGGTTATCTGCTGTGGTTCCAGACCAAGCTGTTCAACAGCGGGGTTTACATCTGGTACTGATAAGCATTTTCTCTGTTAACCCCTTTCACAGAAAATTGTTTTTTTTTTTTATTATTATGAATGATTGTTTTTTCTTCTTCTGTAATCTATAAAACCCTACGTAGGCCGTTCCCAAAATACCCAACTGGCTTTCGTCGTATTTTTCATCCCAAACATCCTTAGACCGCCTGCATTCAGTTGGGTTTCAGTCAAAATTTCATCTTGGCCATGGAAATTGATGGGGTCTGCGAGCAACACAGGGGATCCCCTGAGTCAGATTGGAACCGCTTGAATTCTGATATCACGGAGGTTGTACTGTCTCGGCTGCCTGTCAGCTCCATAGTTAGGTCCTGTATCGTCTGCAAGCACTGGTATTCTCTCATCACCCAACCCTCGTTTACAGCCAGGCTCAGGGTTTGCAAAAAACCCTGGTTTTTCCTGTATGGCCAGAATAACATTTTCTTGAAGAATAACCAGGCATTTGGCTTTGATCCAGAGGCCAATGAATGGATCCGTTTGCCCACTTCATCGTTTCCCCAGCCCTGTGCCGAGGATTCCTTGGCAGGTGCAGGAGGGTTTCTGTTTGCCACCACTGGGACTGCCTGTTCTAGGTTCTGTTATGCCCCGGTGTTGAAGAGTTCATGGAAGGTAACTGCCCCTCTGAGGTTCTCCAGGCGCCAGCCTCTGGTAGGAGTGTTTAAGGAGGGCCATTATGGGTTCATTGTAGTTGGGGGAGTCAGATTCATTGGGGGGCTGGTTGATATTGAGGATAGATTGGCTGTTGAAATCTATGACTCTGGCAAGGATTCATGGGAACTCTGTGCCCCTTTGCCAGCGGATTTCCGATCCGGTAACTCATCGCAGTGGCTGACCTCTGCATTGCTGAAAGGGAAGTTCTATGTCTTCGGGATCTATTCAGGTTATATTTCAGCATTCGATCTGCAGCACAAGGCTTGGGGTGGTGTCCAGATTGTCCGACCCCCGGGGATTATATTCTCATTTCTTCTGGCTTGCCAGAACAGGCTTATCTTGGCTGGTTTGCGCAATGGCACCGATGGGCCGATGTTTAATCTCTGGAAAGTCGAGGAAGAATCGATGGCATTCTGCGAGGTTGGTTCCATGCCCCAGGAGCTTCTGTATTCTTTGTTTGATAGTGAGGAGGATGATAAATTTGCAAGCTTGAAGTGTGTGGGGCTTGGAAGTCTCATCTATGTCTTCAATGAAGAGCATCACAAGATGTATCCTGCTTGTGTCTGTGACATTTCTTTGAAATTGGATTGCACCTGGAGAAAAGTCCCTCCTATGCCTTTCCCTGTAAATAGGTTCCACAAGGTCATCAGCTTCTGTTCCACAGTTGCACTTGATAGCATTCTTTGATTGGAGATGTCACACCATTGGTTGCATGCCGAGGTATTTAGATATTGCTGGTTTCAGTCATATGGAGTCACATAAAACCCTTTATACATGCCTGGTGAGTGTGCCTATAACATCAAGGATTGGTAGAAGAATCTGCAGTTTCATTTTATTTCATTGCTTTACTTATCTATGTTTGCAGAGCAATTTGCAATTCGGACGATGGGTTTTAGGGTGTGTACAGTGACCAACTATTACTCTATGTAAAATTCATGTTTGTTGCTGTTGTCTAAATGTATTTATTGGGATCTGTATAAAATGGATGATGAGGGGCTGAGTTTATTAATCCGCTCTTCATTTACTTTTAAAAGTCTATGATTAGTGTTGGTTCTATGCTTCACAAAGAAGAATCCTTAATAAGTTATTTTTATAGATTTTATAATTTTCAAGCAGGTGATGTTATGGCTTGTACAAACATTTGTAATTTAATAAAATTGCAATCTTGTTGCAATTTTGTAGTTGATGCTGTTCCTGCATGACTACTTTTTTTATTATAGTGGTCAAGCTTTTATCGGACTTGCCTTCTAGCAGGCTGCTCAGTATTTTTATTTTCTTGCAGTTATCACTTAAATTTTCACAATTTACCTTAACATTGTTGTTGTTTCGCTGCTCAGTATTTTTATTTTCTTGCAGTTATCACTTGAATTTTCACAATTTACCTTAACATTGTTGTTGTTTCGCTGCTCAGCATTTTTATTTTCTTGCAGTTATCACTTCAATTTTCACAATTTACCTTACATTGTTGTTGTTTCTCTGTATGCTAAGTCTTTGACTTTCTGTATGCAATTCTCTAATTTTCTAATGCCAATGAAGAGGCCATAGGTCACAGATTCAAATCCCGATGAGTCCTTCAGGGTTATCAGTCACTATTATGGCTGGTGATTGAGTCGCCCTCTTCCCAGATATTCTGGAGAAGAGGGGGATGCCGAGAGGTTTTCTTTGGAAAAGAAAAAGTTTTTGACTTGGAAAAAATGTTCTTTGTATAACATTATGAATCTGCAAGTATATTGTTGTGTCCATTCACAGCTTTAGTTTTTGATAATGTTCTTGTATAACGTTATGAATCTGCAAGTATATTGTTGTATCCATTCTCTGCTTTAGTTTTCGATAATGTTCTTGTATAATATTATGAATCTGCAAGTATATTGTTGTGTCCATTCTCAGTTTTATTTCTTATACATATTTTCTTTCAGTTTTAATATTGAGCTGGTGAAGCTCAGAGCTGAAATGTGTTTAATAGGTATTTACATTCTCACTGTGACTTGTGGAGTTTTGCACCCACATTCTCACGGTATCTTGGGAGGGTTTGCATATTTTCTTTCAGTTTTAATATTGAGCGGGTGAAGCTCAGAGCTGAAATGTGTTTAATAGGTATTTACATTCTCACTGTGACTTGTGGAGTTTTGCACCTACATTCTCACGGTATCTTGGAAGGGTTTGCATATTTTCTTTCAGTTTTAATATTGAGCTGGTGAAGCTCAGAGCTGAAATGTGTTTAATAGGTATTTACATTCTCACTGTGACTTGTGGAGTTTTGCACCTACATTCTCACGGTATCTTGGGAGGGTTTGCATATTTTCTTTCAGTTTTAATATTGAGCTGGTGAAGCTCAGAGCTGAAATGTGTTTAATAGGTATTTACATTCTCACTGTGACTTGTGGAGTTTTGCACCCACATTCTCACGGTATCTTGGGAGGGTTTGCACCCACCTTCTCACTGTGGCTTTGGAGGGTTGCACCTACATTATCACAGTAGCCTGGGAGGTATAGCTTTTGTTATTACCTGTCTAGCGGTTTATACATTGAACCTGCGAGCTAATTTGTTATTAGCTGTGTAGTGGTTCATAGATTGAACCTGCAAGCTAAATCCGTTTCTTTTTCTTTTAAGGTGTGAACGAGTAATTTAAAGCTCATCTCTGTCCCTTCTATTGAATTGACACCTAAAAACTGTTTTATTTGGGAAGCCTTTTTATAAAAGCTTTAAAAAATTCATATAATTTTTGACATGTAAATATACTGCAAATCTGGAAAGCCAATTTCAGCAGAACAGATAATAGACATACAATGCAACTTTTATCATAAATGGCGATTAAAAGATATTTAATGTGAAACATCATGATAAGTCATAATATTTAATCAAATTCATGATTTTTTTGGTTGAAACTTAAATGATAAAATAAATAATCATATTTAAAGGCTTGTTTTATTTTTGGAATTATATTTAATCAAATTCCTGTTTTTTTTTTGTTTTTTGTTTGTTATGGTATTTTTTTTTTTACTTATTAATTTTCTTTATATTTGAAACTTAAATGATTAAATAGCTAATCATATTGAAACTCGTGTTTTATTTTTGAATTCCAAATATTCTTGAGAATTAAGATCACTAAATTAAAGAATAATGCGATCTCAACTTTGAATCATGATATCACTATAGCCCATGTGAACATTTAAGATACAAGACAATATCAAAAAAATAATGCGATCTCAACTTTGAATCATGTTACCACTATGGCCCATATGAACATTTAAGATACAAATCCAACATCAACCCATAAAAAAATAATGTAATCTGAACTTTGAATCATGTTACGCCCATGTGAACATTTAAGATACAAATCAACATCAACCCTTATCAGCCAAGCAACGCTTATCGTTGAAACAACGAGGGAGTCGGTTTGACAAAATGTAACCAGACACATGGTTGTTACATGTAAAATATTCAATGTTCAGTATTTGCGAGTGGAGTAATCATATTGATATATACTATATAGCATAATTACATTGAGAGAAGGCAGGGGTATTTTACAGTGTAGAGATTGCTTGCTCACTTGTCAGTATTGTATTTTATATAAAACCAAAAACAAAATAATAATAAATTTGTTATGGGGTCATTGTGAGGCAGGGGTGGCAGGGGTGTGGGAGGGGTCATTGTGAACCTTGGAGGAACAATTGAAACAACCTATGCATGGGACTTGGTATCTCATCAAACAACCTTGTAGATGCCTATGCCTTACTCCAAAGTCTGAAGATGGCTGACAACTCTAGCAAACAGATGATGATTGTGGTAGGGGAATCAAAGGCAGTGATAAGTCAGATGGTAATGAACTCTGATTAGCTTCTAGTATCTCTAGCTGATTACCTTCTGATAAGCTTCCAGTATCTCTAGCTGAGTACCTTCTAACATCAGTGATAATCCGAGCAAGACGAGAAGCAAATAAAATCCCCTTCATCAAGTTTTGTCATGTGCCCAGGGAGAATAATTGTCAAGTTTTGTCATGTGCCAAGGGAGAATAACACCTGGCTCTACCAATCAAGCCACTACATTAAAAATTGGGGACATTATCATTAATGACAAGGTTTATAACCATACCATCTCGTTATTTGCAATGGAAAGCATGGCATGTTTCAAACATTTATGGAGTCACATGGCTCATTGTAAAGAATCCTTGGTGTATAGCAAGGTGAGTAATGAGACTTGACTCCAGCCACCCTTTCGCATGTTCCTGTATTCAGTCTCGCACATATTTGAAGCGATGGAAGATAGTTTCCCAAGGCCTCCCAAGGCCTGGAGGGATTACGGCCCCTCAATCCAAAATTCATCTATGGAAACAATGGGCTTCAAGTTTACGTGACAGTGGGGTCAGTTTAGTTTTTGTGGTCTGGCTAGCGCCTTTCATTTTGTTCCTCTTGTGGAAGTCTGAGCCCTCATCTTGGAAAAGGTCTATGTTATTTGAGGTTCCACTCCGTCCTTTCTAAGTTTCAATTGAGTATTCTCTAGGTTAATTGAAAGTGGAAAAAACATCCTTTGCCCCTTTCATGTTCTGGGGTGTTCACTCTTAGTGGGTTCAATTCGCGATTAGGCCTTGAAGGTCTAACTCAATTTTCTTTGTTTCTCTTCCAGTCATCTCTGCAAAGCCAATTTATTCTTTGGTCTGCGAGGGCCTAGACAGTATAGGAATTCATAAGAATCACCCACAAGCCTGGAGGGGTTTGTCAGTTAAGTGCAGATTCAGGTCTGAAGTTAGCCTTCAACTCCTATTGTTGAAAGGGAGCTTGGATTGTTTCATATTTATGATGGACTATGGTGAGTTGCAAGAGATAAGATAGCCATTAAGGACTCATGAGGAGTCTATCCAAGGAAACAAAACATCAATTTTTACTGCCATGGGAAAATACATGAAATTGATCACCAAGTCACTATTCAAAATACAACAACACTTATGGGTACTTCGGTCTAGTTGAAGCGTCAGATTACTGTTTTGGAGACAGAATGTAATATGCTTAGGAACATGGTTATAAATTTGATCAAAGCACTCTAGAGAATCTAATCAAGTACAATCAATCAACTCCAATTGTGAAGGCCAAAAGGAAGAGGAAATAATGCATTAGCTATCAGAAATTAAGGAAATTGTCAAGCTAGACTCAAATCCTGAGAATGCAACAATGGAAGATTCAGTGTTAAGTTAAATGTTTTACAAAATTATTAGGATTTTAAATCTTTTTTATCGAATCTATACCACTAAAAAAACATTGGGATGTATTTTTGCATCTTTGCTGCAGCTTATATTAATATATTGGGATGTATTTTTGCATCTTTGCTGCAGCTTATATTAATATAAAATCTTTCAGTTATTTTTAAACAAAAACTGAGGTGTATTTTAAAGCCCAAAGATTGCAACATATATTTATATATCTTAAATATATCTATCTGTTAAATATATCTATCTGTAACTTTGTGTCAATATTGTTCACTCAATAGTATTTTATATAAAACTAAAAACAAATTAATAATAAATTTGATATCTATTAAATAATATATATATATATATATATATATATATATATATATATATATATATATATATATATATATATATATCAATTAATTAATTATTTATTAAAAATAGAAAAATCTAAACCAATCTCTGTTAAAATGTAATACCAAGTAGAAGACATCAAACATGACTATATATAAACACACTAACTTAAATGACTCTATATAAACATGCTAAGGATCTTTAAAATATTGGAAGTTTTGCACTTTGTTTTTATGATTAATAAGTTCAAAGTTAAGATTGCAACATATATTTATACACACTAACTTAAATGACTCGATATATAAACATGCTAACTTAAATCTATATTAACTAGGATTTTTGAAATATTGGAAGTTTTGTACTTTGTTTTTATAATTAATAAATTCAAATCTATATTAACTAGGATTTTTGAAATATTGGAAGTTTTGCACTTTGTTTTTATAATTAATAAATTCAAAGTTGAGATTGCAACATATATTTATATATGTATTTGTAATTTTGTGTTAATATTGTTTACTCATTATAATATTTTATATAAAACTAAAAATAAATTAATAATAAATTTAATATCTATTAAATAATAATTATTTACAAATATATATATATATATCAAATTGTAATAATTATCGAAAACAGAAAAACTTAAAGCAATCTTTGTTAAAGTTAAAATGTAATACTAAGGAGAAGACATCAAACATGATTATATAAACACACTAACTTAAATGACTCTATATATAAACATGCTAACTTAAATCTATATTAACTAGGATCTTTGAAATATTGGAAGTTTTGTACTTTGTTTTTATCTGTTTTTATGATTAATAAGTTCAAAGTTAAGATGAATCTATGTTGATAAAAAATTAAATACAAGACATATCAGTTTTTGTTTTTAGATTAATAAGTTAAAAGTTAAGATGAATCTATGTTGGTAAAAAGTTAAATACAAGTTCATCATTTCTTTATAACATTGGAGTTCATGTATGCAAAGTTATATGTGAGACATATCAATTTTTTTTTTTCTGTGACAAGTGCTTTTACACCCATTTATAACAAATGGGAATAAATTCTCAATCAATTATACATATTAATTACATAGAGGAAAGGATGCTTTGTCTACAATAGTAGTGGAAAATCGATTCAGAACTTTAAAAGAAAACTGATTATGAAGAAGATTCAGCACTTTTTTAATGGCACCTATCTATTCTTTTTTAATTTCCAATCACAAAACAGTTTTTATTTCTCAGTACAAGAGAGAGCATACATATTTTTTTTTAATTTCCTAACAAAAGATCTTTTATTTCCCAGCACACGAGACAGCGTGCATATTCATTTTATAATGGAAGGCTGTTGAAACAGGAAGAAAGAGGACAAACTTATTTTTATGATGGAAGGCAGGTGAAATAGGAAGAAGAGGACAAAACTTATTTTATAATGGAAGGTGGTTGAAATAGGAAAAAGAGGACGAACCCAGGAACCCAGGAAGATGATAATGTCAACTATGTGAGTGAAATTTGATGAACTGGTGTGATAAAACTTATGGTGAAAATATCCAATTTAATCAACCAGTCGTCACTTAGAATCAGCATGTCTTAAATGTCGGATTGCATGGAGGTCGCCATGTCAATTATGTAGCGTTGAATTTATTGCAAGCACTGATACTCGACCGTCAATATATTTTGATATTTGAGATGCCTTTGTCAACCATTTAATTGATTATAATTATGTCAGTCCTGTCAATATATTTTGATATTTGAGATGCCTTTGTCAACCATTTAATTGATTATAATTATGGCAGTCCAGTCGTTGATTGCTACCCCGCCATCCATTTTTCTTTATAACTCTCAGTGACTTGTTGAACATTGCTACCCCGCCATTTTTCTTTATAACTCTCAGTGAGTTGTTGAACAAGGGTAGGATCTTTATTACATTTATAAAGGGCACAGGTAAACGAATTACAATTTTCTTGGAAAAAATTATTCTTTTCTGTGTCTTATTTATTGCGTTGGAAAATCGCTTCCTATAAGCGTGGTATCAGAGACAAATAAATTTGATTATCTGTTAATCTGCTGAAATCGTCAACAGCTGCTTCAAATTTCTAACCAATAGTCTCGGTGTGGTGACTCATTTCTTCATTTAATCTCCCTTAATGCCCTGGCAGCTTAAACTATATCTTGATGTTGGTGATTGGTAGGTGCATATTGTTGGAATTATCACGTTGTCTTTTTATCATCTATTTCAACTTAAGAGATTTGTTAAAATTAATGTAGCTGCAAGAGCCATTCTCTATGAGGATGACAAAGACCCTAGTTGTGATCTAGGGCTCCCCAGTACACTCCCGAGGTTTTTGGTCTGGGACCAAGCAGTTAGAGCGATGGTAAAAGATCTTAGTTGCCCCCCCAGTGTATTTTTGGGGTTTTTGGTCAGGGACCAAGCAATTTGATGGTATAAGTCCCTATATGTGTTCTAGAGCCCCTGGATGTGTTCCAGGGAATCCTTGCCCAACGCTTGGATTGATCCTTGGTTGTGTACCTTGGTGGTTAAGACCCTAATTGTGATCTAGAGCCCCTAGATGTGTTCTAGGGTAGCCTGGTGTAGGACCAGGCAATTTCTTGGTTAAGCACCAAGCTGAGATGATGTGTGACCTTCTTCTCTCCCGGGATGGTCCATGTGACCTAAGCGTAGTTAAGGAAAAGGACATGATCATATCATTGACCCTCCTCGTATGTTGGGATGATAAAAACTTATAAATTTTATCATGAGACTCATGTGGACAAATCTGTCATTAAAGAAGGACTTAACTTTTGACTTTGTCTTATTGTTTATTAATGAAACCCCCACTTGCTTGAGTTACGACCCCTTTATTTGTCTACGATGTGTTGGTTCAATTCTTTACTTCTTCTTAAAGAAAAGTTGGCCGCTTTTATCTTGAAACCCCTCTCATCGATTTGTCTTATCTCCTTGTTGACTTTTGATTTGTCATTTAAATATTTTAAATTGTAAAATATTCTTTGTTTAATTGTTAGGCATTAAACCTAACCCTAAAGTTATGGAAAAAAGACTAATGTGCTAGCCCTAACCTACCTACCTAAAACTATAAAAAGAGTAACCTATTCCTCACTCATTACACTCATTTCTCTCTTAACCGAATTGAGGACCGAGGTTTTTTGCTGTGGCTCTTCTAGATAAGATTACTAGGTGGATGCGACTCTTCTGGACATGTCTTTTGGGTCCTCTCAGCTCCTCCCTTGTGTTTGTTTGGTCTGCTCCAGCTGTCGTGGGTTTATCCATATCAACCTTCATTGTTTTTGGCCAACCGCTAACCTGTAGGAGTCCTTCTCAGCCAGTCGTAGAGGGTTTTCTGGTTGTTGATTGGTGTGCTGGATCTTCTTGCTGGTGCCGCCTTGTTGTCTAGAAGATGTCGCCTTAATCATATGCTAATGTCGCCTTGTTGTCTAGATGATGTCGCCTTAATCATATGCTGGTGTCGCCCTTGTGTGCTGCCTCACCTTGTATGCTAACAACCCTATTACTATTGTGAACTTGACTATTAGGGTTGTTCTGGAACTGCTAATATTTTGTAGCAGATTTATGTGCGCTGAAAGTGTCAAGGTTGTTTGTGGTTTCTTTTCAGCCCTAGGGTAGACAATGTTGTTTTACTTTCAGCCCTATTAGTGTCATGCTGATTTGTTTTCTGGTTTACTATCCTAAGAGTTATTCTTGGCAATATCCACATGATCATGATGAGATATACCCTGAGGTTTTTGATCCATGATCCATTAAGCTTTCTCTAAGCATACATTGAGGAAGGTAACAACAACATATGAAGTAATTTTGTTTTTTTGTTTCAGTCAAGGAAATATTTAGATCTGTGTTATGCTACTTACTAATTTATGCTATTAGATTATGCATCATAAATTTTAATGTCTTGCTAATCCTAAATTATAATAGCTAATGTTTGGAAATTAAAATAAATATTTTTGTTTTAGTTAGCTATTGTTTTTGCCCTTAAATTCTAACAAGCTTCAACTGCCCTAACATTTTCTTATCGCCTTTCTTGACTGTTTACTATACTCCTATTTACCAAAACCTACCTAGAGGGCCCTTACTATGTACATAATAGACTATACAAAAATTACAGCTGGAAAAACTTACTCAAAAGATACCAATACAAAGAAGGACATACTTCCTCCATTACAACCGATGCTCCCTGGGTTCTACTTCTTCTCTATAAACAAATTCGTAGAAGTCAAAGACTCTTTTTGAAAAAAACAATATCAATAGTAGTTTAATTGTTTTATCTTTTAGATTTTTTTTGGCGATATTTTCTGTTTAAGTTTGCTTGAAATTTGGTGAGAAATTATTGGATGTGCAGATTTGAGTGGTTAGTAAAGTGCCCCAGGAAAACATCAACATAAAATTATAATTTCGTGTATATTTATATCGCCAACATAAAAAAAAAACCAAAGTGAAACAACACCATCATAACTTTATAGTTTTATTATGTGCACCTCGAGGTGAAAAGATGTTCGATTTTTTTTTAAATAATGTTTAATATTTAATGTTTAAAAAAATTAAATAGTTAAAGATAATTGTAGATATATTTTAACTACGGTTTTGATATTGATAATAAGAAGTTTGTGTATGTGGTTTTTAATTTTTTAAAATATTTAATACATCTCTCTTTTTTTTTTAATATTATTACATCCAAAATTTTATGGATGAATGTTTTTATTTGAAGATTTTTTATACTCTTAAATATTTAATAGATTAAAAAAAGTTTGTATATGTGATTTTATTTTTTTATGTTTAATAAATTTAAAATTAAAATAATAATATATTTTATTTAAAAAAATATTTTATTTAAATATTTAAAAATCTGTTTTTTTTAATATTTAATAAATAGATTTTTTAAATATTTAATATATAAAAAATAATATGTATCTTTTGGTTTTTTAAATTTTAATATATCTAAAATTAAGATGAAGGTATTTTTTTTAATTTTAAAAGAAAAACAACATAATTGAATTTTGGTTTTAATACTAAGAAGTTTGTGGTTTTCTTGGTTATGATGTTAAATTGTTATTGAAAGTAGTATTTGGTTTTATGTATAGGATTAAGGTTAGATGTTGTTTGAAAGCATAACATGAGACTACTATAACCTAAGTGATGAGACTAACGATTCTTGTGAATACTATTTAAGAGAAACCATCTTTTGGTCTTGGAGTAAGACCTAAAATTGCTTTTGATTGGCTAAGAGCTTGTCTTCCTTAGATGCAAGGAAATAGAGGTTAATGACCCAAGACTTAGAAGCATCTAGCAAGAGTGAAACTCTACTCCCATATGGATCATGTTAGGTGCCATGGTTTTCCTTGAATAATGGTGATGAGTCAACTCTTTGAATAATGGTGATGAGTAAACTCTTATTCATGGATAACAACAATTAACAATTGACCATTAAATTATAATAAGTTTTTTCACTTTTAAGGAAAAAAATGAAAAGATGAAGAAAAAGGTAAAAATAACTATGATTTTTTATTCTTTTGATTATTTAATATAAAATTTAAAATAGATGGATATTTGATAATATTAAGTCAGAAAGGAGTAGATAACTCCTAGGTAAAAAATCACCAAAATTGTGAGCTATTAGGGTTTCGCCTTGACTCCTTTTTTAACCAAACCAGAGCCTTCGTTAATGGCACCAAAGGGGGGTCAACCCCCCCTCCGCCCACTTCGCCACGTCGCAAGCAAGCACCTTCCGGCTCCCCTGGCCCTCCCTCCATGATTCCAGCTACTCAGAATGATGATACTGTGAGACTAGTTTCCCCTTCGCTGGAAGAACCCATGCCAAATGTTCAAGCTCAAGATGTTCGCAATACACACTAAAAACCTGGTCATTGCATCCCTAAAGCTGTAGAAATGCCAGAGTACGAGATTCACTCTCTCTGAAGTTCGGGAGTCACATTCAACACATGAAATATCACGCTCTTATCGATAAGTTCCTCGGTCTCTAGCCCAACGAAAAGGATCTGGTCTCTTGAATCCATTCTCGCTGGAAACCCACTTTCCATATCGATTTGAAGTTAGGATCCAAGGGGTTCTTTACTGTCATTTTTTAAAACACCAAGGAAAGAGACTGAATCTTTGAGGGAGGTCCTTACTTCTTTAGATCTGTTGGTCTTCACATGCGTTACCGAAAGGACAACTTCGACCATAACAAAGAAGATTTTTCCTATGCTCCTGTATGGGTTCGACTTTATTCTCTCCCCTGTGAATAATAGGAGGAAGAGATCTTAACTGGCATTGGAAACACCCTAGGAACCTTTGTCAAAACCTCTGAAGCCACGAAACAGGGATGCTACACCACCTATGCCAGAATATGTATTTTCATCGATGTCTTTGTACCCATCCCAGACTCAATCTACCTCTATTTCCAAGATATCAAATGGATTCAAACCTTAGACTATGCATTCATTCCCTTTTGATGTCGTCGCTGCCATGAGCATGGCCACCTTTATAGAGACTGCCCCCTTCCGAGTCCACCCAAAACCACCAAATCTAACCCCAACACTGATGATGAAGGCTTCACAAAAATCCTGGCTCGATGAAGACATAATTGAAATCAGTTACCCCAGAACCCTCCTAACCCCAAAACAAATCTCTCTCTTCTAAGAATAGTTTTGACCCTATCAACTCCTTATCTGCAGATATAGACACTTTGATCCCAGAGGCCTCTAGCCCTAGCTTTCCTAAAATTCACAAACCTGAAAACTCCCCACTCTATGATGAGCCAAAAAAACCCAAAACTGCTCAAGCCTCTCTAGAAATACCTCCTTTAGAAGACACCCCTCTGTTTTCTCCCCTTGAGGAGAGTTATGATCTAGATGTGGGAAAAATGGAACTAGATGGGATTGATCTACAGGGCATTATGGATGCAGTTCGAAGGCAAGACATGAACTCAATCCCCCCAGAGCATATTTAGTTAGTCCGCAAAGATGTCCACAAGCATCGTCGGGACACTCTAAATCCTTCAATATCCACCCCTTCTAACCCCAATTTGGGCATACAAACCAATAAGCTCAAAGAAAAAAAAAACTAAAAATAAGATAAGAGAAGATGCATGAAGTCCAATCTTCAACTACTTTAGGAAATAGGGGATATCTTGGTGAACTTAGGGCAGAATGCCCTAATCATGGATATGTTCCAACCCTCCCAAAGTTGTCAATGAAAGTGATCTCTTGGAACATTATATGACTTAATGATAAGAGTAAGCATAGGCTCTTATGAAACAAGATTAACACAGAATCACCATATATTTTTCTTTTACAGGAAACTAAATGTTCAAGTGTTATGCTTCAAGTCATCTTATCCAAGATCAGGAAAGATGGTTTCTCCATGGAAACTGACTCCACAGGATCCACATGAGGACTTTCGATTCTTTGGAATCAAGACAAGATCCTCATGCAAATTTTTTTATGTACACAATATAACATTTCAACGGAATTCCATCTACTAGGGGAAGAGACCACTGGATTCATCACCAATGTGTATGGACCCCAAAAATCTGGGGAAAAGATCCATTTTATCAACACTACTTCTTTAATTCACCCTACCCTCTAGATCCTAAGGGGAGATTTCAATCTCATCACAGCTTTAGAAGAAAAGAAAGGAGGGATTCGTCGGTTGGATCCGGATCACCTAGCATTCAAATATTTTATTCAAGGTCGGAGGCTAATCGACCTAGAAACTAGCAATGGCACTTTCACTTGGGACAATCGCGGGGGAGGTTCCCACCAAGTGTCTTGTAAGCTAGATCGCTTCTTAACCTCATAATCACCTATGCTTACATGTATACACATGGAAACCACCATCCTCCCCGCCACATGATTGAATCATTGGCCCATATGCCTCTCCTTAGACACTCCCAACAAACCCAGAACAAAACCCTTCCGCTGAAGTTCCGGTTCTCACACCCAGACTTCCTTACTAATATCAAGCCTTGGTGGGAAGAGTCTAAGCACATCAAAGGCTCTATGATGTTTCACTTCTAGCAACGTCTCAAGATGCTCAAGAATAAGATCAAAATATGGAGCAAGACCATTTTTGGAGACATATTTCAAGCCCTGGAACTCTTTAATTTTCAAATGGAAATTGTTCAACAACAAATCATCCTTCAAGGGAGGTCTCCAGAGCTGGGTTACCAGGAAAATATCATAGCAGACCAAATAGAGGAACAACAAAAGTAGGGAGAAATTTTATGGAAGCAAAAATCAAGAATCCAATGGTTGAAGGAAGGCGACCACAATTCCAAATTCTTCCACCGATCAATGATTCAACGTCGCCATTCCAACCATATCTCTCATCTGATCTCAAGCCAAGGTAATAAACTCACATCTTATGTTGACATGGAGCAAGAACTTATTTCTTTTTTTTAAGAATCTTCTCACCTAGCCCCAACCTTACCGGTCAACAACCATCAACAGAATAACACAAAATATCCCTTGCCTCGTCTCTGAAGAACAAAATTCCCTCCTTCTCAGGACTATCTCTCTGGAGGAGGTGAAGGCAGCTAATCTCATCTTAGCCGTAGGAAAATCCCCTGGTCCTGATGGCTTCACTTCTTATTTTTTCCATCATTGTTGGTCAATCATAAAATGTGATGTCCTTGAAGCAGTTCAGGAATCTCAACGCTTTTCTGGGGTGCTCCCGACGTTAAATGCCACTTTCCTTACTCTTATTCCTAAATAAGAAAAAGTGGTTGACCCAAACAAGTTTTCCCCCATCACCCTTTGCAACGTCATATACAAGATCATCTCTAAAGTCATTGTTCTTCACCTCAAACCCCTCTTAACTAATCTAATTAACCCTGAGCAGTCTGGTTACGTTGAAGGACGCCAAATCTTAGATAGCATTCTCATGGCTCATGAAGTTTACCACTCTATGAAAGTCTCCAAAACCCGAGGAATACTTATCAAGTTGGACATGTCTAAAGCATTTGATAAGTTAAGTTGGAAATTCATCAAAGCATTTCTTCTCGCCTTTGGCTTCCATTAGAATCTGGTCAAATGGATCTTCGGTCTCATTTCCTCTACTTTTTTCTCCCTCTTGATCAATGGCTCCCCTTCACGCCCCTTCCATCCCTCCTGTGGAATTATACAAGGTGACCCCCTCTCACCCTTTATTTTCATCCTCATGGTTGAAGGCCTTGGAAGAAGTCTTTGAGCTGCGGTTAATAATCACAAAATTCAAGGTATTTCTCTCCATAATTCACCGAACCCTTTAACTCACAACCAATTCATGGATGACACTTTGTTAATGGGAACCCCCTCTACCCGTGAAGTCCGTACCTTCAAAAAAGTCCTTGATACCTTTATGGATGCTTTTAGCACCTCCATCAACCATCTCAAATCCCAGATCTTATTTTTCAACACTCCGCTTTCTGTTCAATTCCATATCACTCGCATACTTGAGAAGCTCCATTCCAGCCAAATATCTAGGGGTCCTCTTACTCACCTCTAGTGCCCGCAACAGTTCCTGGGAAGACCTCCTCTCCAGACTCAATAAAAAGATTTCAAATTGGACCATTAGATCCCTCAATATCATTTGCCGATTAGTCCTCCTCAAATCCATTTTGCAAGCAATCCATTTATATTTATTCTCATCTTTGGCAACCCAAAAAAGAATCCTTAAAGCTGTTAAAAATATTCAGAGGAACTTCCTTTGGCATGGATCCCATTCCTCCAAGAAGTCGGCTTTGGTAGGTTGGAATATCATCTTCCTTCCCAAATACAATAGAGGATTAGACATCAGAGATCTGGAACTTCTCAACAAAACCATGGGAGCTAAAACATGGTGGAGATGGATTCAACAAAAAGATGAACCATGGAGTCGATTGTGGAAACATAAATATGTTGCCCAAATAAATGGCTAAGATCTCATTGAATTGATAGACTCTTCCGCAGGCTCCCTTATCTGGAACTCATCTTGGAAAAATAGATGGTTAATTCAAAAACATAGCTTATGGGAAATCTATAATGGTCATTTATCCCTCTTTTGGTAATATTTGTGGCATCAACTTCCATCCCTTAAGGCCGATCAACGTCTCAATCTCCTAAGACACAGTCTCTAATATACTTTAGGCCAACAAGTCAACAACTACTAGGACTTAAACCCTGCTTCCTTGGATTGACATCTCTGGCATATTGACCCTGAACATATCCCCCTCCAGCTAAAATCCAAGCTTCAGAATCTGTTACAGTGTCTAACTTAGAGGAAAATCAGGGTTTCCATGCTTCCTGACAAGATAAGATGGGACCACAGACCTGCAGGTACCTTCACCATCAAATAAGCCTATCATATGGCTGCTTGTCACTCCAACCTTCTTTAGGAGGACATCTGGTGAAAAATTTGGGGCAACAACCACTGGTCAAAGTGCTATCTTTCTTTGGAAAATAGTGCATCTAAATATTCTCACATGGGACCACCTTTGCAAACGAGGTTTTACCGGCCCCGGGTTTTGCGTGCTATGCTCTTAGCATGACGAAAATATGGAACATATCCTCGACTCTTGTCCCGTCAACAAATCTCTTTGGGATCAAGGGGATTTGGATTTCAGGCAATCCGATCATAACATGCACTTTGTCAGATCCACCATCTCCTCTTGGAGAGACAACTGCTTTTCCAATCCAATGCTCAATCGCATCCGGGTTCTCCTTCTCGGATTTATCCTGTTATCACTAAAGTAAGCCCCCTGACTGCCACAAGGGCCAGAGCTAGTGCACTTAGAGAATAGGATTTTTGTTTGTGTTTTTTGGGTTTATAAGAAAGATGATAAGGTTGGTCGTTGATAGGGTTAAAGTGAAAATATCCAATCAAGTTATGAGGGACAAATGTGTCTTTTGATGCCAGAGGATCAAGGGCCTCAAAGATTTATTCCAAACTATAAGGATTTCATTCTCAGGTCAAACCAACATAAAGCATTCAGAGGGAAAAGAAACATCAATTAAACAGTCTGTTCAAATGATGAAGAAAAAATTCAGCTCTCAAAGATGGTAGTTTGAAAACTGAAATAACAATGGCTTTCCAAATACAACCTTTGCCCAAAAAATAGGGGAAATAATATAGTTTTCAACCATATATTTCAATGTTGTTTCAGGAAGAAATGTTTCGATATACAAAATTGTCTTTATTGCATTTGAAATGAGAAGAACAGAGAAAAGAAAAACGAGACTGACCATGAGAAAGAAAAAATCTCATATGGAAAAATGAACCAATGATCTTCTTATTAGTTTTTGTATCATAGGCACAATTACACTTTCAAAACTGATATCTCCCCAACTATCAATTTACAGCGCTTTCGAGCCTCCTATCTCCCCCACTTCATATAATCAATATATAAAAATATATAAACACACTCTCTCGAAATTTTAGGAACTGATCTTATTTGAAATAGCTAAAATATTTATTAATCTGGAACAATTGATATAATGCCCATTGGATATGGGATTGTGCTGCCAAATGTTGCCTTGATAAGTTTTTGATTGCCACCTGTATATGACTTTTCAACTATCTGCCTGGTTATACAAAGATTTCTCCCAAACCGTGGAGAAATTTCAAAAACCGTCCACGTGTATTGTAAATGGACTAATTCTAGAAGCGAGATTTTAATGGTTTTTGAAGATTCATTACCATTTGATCAGAAATGGACCCCAAAATTCGCTTCCTGAAGATGTCGAATCCGGATTTTAATTAACTGCTGATTTTATGCCCAAAAATTCTGGAAAAAGTTTTCATCTATGAAGAATTTTCTGCCATATGTATGCTGTAACTGTTCATGATTGGAGTTTCCCGAAGATGTAGATCTGCCAACTCATTTCATAAAGTTTTCTTTGAATGAAATTAATACTTGTTGTAGATTTCAAGTTTCCTCAAATCTGGGTATAGTTTGTTGATGACCATTCTACCTTGGATTTTCTAAGTTCCAAGTGTTTTAATACCTTTAAAAAAAATCGGGATACATATTTATTTATACAGGAAAATCGCTACCGAACAATTTCATAGCGATTTTGCAACCAGGAAATTCGTTACAGAACGATTTCGTAGTGATTTTGTGATGTGCTGCCCAAGTTCTTCATGAGCCTTATGTTCTTGTGACTATTCTTACCTGTGAGCTCCCTCCATGTGGCATTTTGACATCTTTTAATATTGAGATATATCCCATATGCAAAAGGAAATCTTATGACATATGTTAATATACATTGATATCCCAAGAACTTATAGTAACCCGTGGGATTATCTTCATGGCTTTGTATATTAGTGTTGAGTGCTGACCGATGAATTATCTCATGGCTTGAACTTGGATCTAGTCATTGATACCCCATACCCTTTTGTTCCTTTAAACAAACAAAAAAAAATATAGCATGAAATCATATGCCCTTGACTATGCTTGGTGCTTATGTGTTGACTTTGAGACCTGATGGGCTGCGTTGCATGAAAAGTAACATTTAAGCAGCGTTCCTTTAAAATTTTAAACTTGAAACTCCAAGTGCTAACATTGGCTCCTTCTTTAACTATTTCTTGATTTTTTGGTTCAGTAATTTCGATTAATGCCTTCTCTCGTCCTTTTAAAATCTGCTTTCAATGTTCTTGAAGTAGTTAGGGTTTGCCTTTCTAAAACTTTCCACGATTCCTTTTTGGAGTAAAGAAATTTAATTAATCCTTGATTGAAGTCTCATTAATGACTTATTTCATTTAAATTCATGCCTCCGAATAGAGCCCACTTATTCCTTTAATAAAATTTATTTTCAAATTTTTCAATTTGACTGCCTTTAACAAAAATAAATTGTGTTTTAATTTTCTACGTAATATATTTTCCTTTTCAACTATGGAAAACATTCTAGATGAAATATTCACCATCTCAGCTTTCCAACGAGTCCTCCTGGGTGTAATTTGGAGTTTTGGATCTTAAGTTATAAGCTCGAGAAGTTGAGGTTCCAAGCAGATCACTCATCAAACCATGAAACAAATAACTGAATGTTATTTTTTTTGGGAGATTTATGATCAATTTAATCTCTTTAAACCTATTCCATTATCTTCCTCGTCAAATTACCTTTCCAACGAGGTAAATTTTACCCCAAATAGACACCCGAATCTTGAGTTATGGCTTCTAGAAATTCGTCACTCAGCAACCGTTCATCTAACTCACGAGTTAATCTTAACCCTTGATCTAATTTCTTCCACTCCATTAAAATTTCGATTTTTCCCTTTAAAATAATATCCCACATGCATTGTGGTCAAGAGTTTTTAAGGGTTTATAATGAAAAGTGTAACATAGTACTCATGTTGAACAAAGAAGACTATAGAGACTTACGTGAATGCAAATGTAAATGAGGTAGGTGAGGGGATAGAAAATGCTAAAAAGACTAAGTATGAGGTGAAAAAGGGGAATGGAGAGTGTATATTAGTGAATGTGGAATAGTAAATGGAAAATGAATGTAGAAATGGATTATGAAAGCAAATAAGTGGAAATGGAAAATGAAAATAGGCTAAGTATAGAAATGGATTAAGTATGGAAATGGTTAAATGAAGAAATGGTTAAGTATAGAGGATAGTGAAGAGGGAGAGTAGAGTGGAAAGAAGGAAAAATGGTTAAGTATGAAGTGTGGAGACTGAAGAATGAAGAAAATGGAAAAATGGCTAAGTATGAGACAATGCCATTATGTGGGTTATGAAAGTGAGAGTGTCATTCTGTAGAATGTAGGATTGCGGACCTACGAACCTAGAGATGTATGGAGAAAGGGTGAGGAGGTCCACACCGAAATGAGAAATATGACTAAGGGAAATAGGGTGAGTGATCCTGCAAAGAATATGAGACTAAGTATAGCATGAAGAACCAAGAAAATGAGACTAAGTGTGATTCCAAAAATTTAATCGAGGTTCTAAGAAAACCTTAGTTCCGATAAAAATTAACTGTGTTGCAAATGAAAAAAGTACTCTTCGGGTGATCCGACAAAAATCTGGATATCTTGAGCATACAAACTCGGATTTTGAATCTGAAAAATGCACGACGAAGCTGAGATTGAGGACTACACAATGAACTGATAATATTTCAAAATTTCCTTCTTCTAATATGATTTTTTTTAAAATTATTCCAAGAGTGAGAAATCTAGGTGATCAATTTTTTTGATCAACAATATGTTAAGTGCAAAAATAACACAAGATAGATGTAGTTTTGCTAAATCATTGTTATATTTAGAGAAAATGTGACATTCCAATGACTTGCAAGACCCAAAGCAATAAAAGTAGAATAAAATTAGTCATATATTGAAAGCGAAAATGACACATTATCATTGATTTAACGTGTTAAGTTATTATCCTTGAAACCTAAATTTTATTTTGAATTAACAAGGTATATTGAACGAAATATTTTTGTTTATACAAAAGGAACTTAATTTTGCACTTCGAGTTACATTCCAATAAAATGTGAAATGAACTGTGCCTAATTGTAATATGAAGTTTGTTTGATTACTTGTGGAGTTAGGACAATGTGGATTTTTTTACTAATTTTAGAAAAATAAGTTTAGTTAGTTCTCAATGACATTCACTACAATATTAAGAATAAATAAAAAAATGTTGGTATATTCTGCAATATTAAGAATAAGTAAAATAAATGTTAGTATATTAACATGAATATAAGCTTTATTAGTTAATCACTGTAATTATGATAAAGTAAGTTGGTCTATCTATAATAAACACCTTAGATTACTTTGAAAGACTTTGTTAGGAAAATAATAAACCTTAGATTACTTTGAAAGACTTTGTTAGGAAAACATTGGATTTGGAAAAGTTGTATTATATTTTTATATCTAATTTTTCAAGTCAAAATATATCCATCTTTGTAAAAAAAAAAAAATGAGAAAAATTATAAGTAATTGCATAAGGCTTTGTTATCCTTTTTAATATCAAGTCATAATAACCAGTCATGTAATATACTCATAGCGTTGGAACCTAAAGTTAGGATAGATAACGATACAATCATCAAATTTGTTTGGCACTCTCAAAAGATTTCCAACTTTAAAGTCCTTTCATCCATATAAATTTCTTCCGCTAAGTCCTTTCATCCATATAAGTTTCTTCTGCTATGTACAACATCAAATAGAAAAGAGGACACTGAGACGTTGTAATTGATTGAAAAAACAAAAAAAAATTTATATGGATGAAAGGACTTTAAATTTGGGAATCTTTCTTTTTGTTTTTTCATTCAATTACAACGTCCTCTTTACTATTTGACGTTGCACATATCCAATCATGCAATCCTTTCTTAAAATTATAAATGTGATTAAATGTATCCATTTATATTTGATGTTGCACATATCCAATCATGCAATCCTTTCTTAAAATTATAAATGTGATTAAATGTATCTATTTATATTTGCAAACATATCTTAAAATTATAAATGTGATTGAAAAAACAAAAGAAATTTATATAGATGAAAGGACTTTAAAGTTGGGAATCTTTTGAGAGTGTCAAACAATTTTCAATTTTTTTTATACAATTTTAAGATATATTTGCAAATATAAATGGATTACATTTAATTATATTTATAATTTTAAGATATGTTTACATAATTGGTTATATGCAACATCAAATAACAATGTAATCGATTGAAAAAACAACAAGAAATTTATATGAATAAAAGGACTTTAAAGTTGGGAATCTTTTGAGAGTGACAAACAAATTTTTCATATAATTTTAAAATATGTTTGCAAATATAAATGAATCATATTTATAATTTCAAGATATGTTTGCATGATTGGATATGTGCAACATCAAATAGCAAAGAGGATGCTATAATTGATTGAAAAAACATAAAGAAATTTATATGTATGAAATGACTTTAAAGTTGGGAATCTTTTGAGAGTACCAAAACAATTTTTTTTTATATGTATGAAAGGACTTTAAAGTTGGGAATCTTTTGAGAGTAGATTGCATCATTATCTATCCTAACTTTAGGCTCCAAGGCTATGCGTATATTACATGACTTATTATTATGACCTGATGTTAAAAAAGATAACAAAGCCTTATGCAATTACTTATAATTTTTCCCATTTATTTTTTCTACAAAGATGGATATATTTTGATGTGAAAAATTAGATATAAAAATATAATACAACTTTTTCAAAGCCAATGTTTCCTAACACAGTCTTTCAAAATAATCTAAAGTTTATTATAGATATACTAACTTACTTTATCATAATTATAGTTGTTAACTAATACAACTTATATTCATGTTAATATACTAACATTTATTTTACTTATTCTTAATATTGCAGAATATATCAATATTTTTTTTTACTTATTCTTAATATTGCAGTGAATGTCATCAAGAACTAACTGAACTTATTTTTCTAAAATTAGTAAAAAATCCACATTGTCCTAACTTCACAAGTAATCAAACAAATTTCATATTACAACTAGGCACACTTCATTTCACATTTTATTGGAATGTAACTCGATGTGCAAAATTAAGTTCCTTTTGTACAAACAAAAATATTTCGTTCAATCATACTTTGTTAATTCAAAATAAAATTTAGGTTTAAAGGATAATAACTTAACACATCACATCAATGATAATGTGTCATTTTTGCTTTCAATATATGCTTAATTTTATTCTACTTTTATTGCTTTGGGTCTTGCAAGTCATTGAAATGTCACATTTTCTCTAAATATAACAATGATTTAGAAAAAATACATCGATCATGTGTTATTTTTGCACTTAACATATTGTTGATCAAAAAAATTGATCACCTAGATTTCTCGCTCTTGGAATAATTTAAAAAAAAATCATATTAGAAGAAGGAAATTTTGAAACATTATTAGTTCATTGTGTAGCCCTCAATCTCAGCCTCGTCATGCATTTTTCAGATTCAAAATCCAAGTTTGTATGCTCAAGATATCCATATTTTTGTCGGATCACCCGAAGAGTACCTTTTTCATTTGCAACACAGTTAATTTTTATCGGAACTAAGATTTTCTTAGAACCTCGATTAAATTTTTGGAATCACACTTAGTCTCATTTTCTTGGTTCTTCATGCCATACTTAGTCTCATATTCTTTGCAGGATCACTCACCCCATTTCCCTTAGTCGTATTTCTCATTTCGGTGTGGACCTCCTCACCCTTTCTCCATACATCTCTAGGTTCGTAGGTCCGTAGTCCCGCATTCTTCAGAATGACACTCAGTTTCATGACCCACATAATGACATTGTCCCATACTTAGCCATTTTTCCATTTTCTTCATTCTCTAGTCTCCACACTTTATACTTAACCATTTTTCCTTCTTTCCACTCTACTCTCCCACTTCACTATCCTCTATACTTAACCATTTCCATACTTAACCCATTTCTATAATTAACCTATTTTCATTTTCCATTTCCACTTATTTGTTTTCATAATTCATTTCCATTTACTATTCCACATTCACTAATATACACTCTCCATTCCCCCTTTTCACCTCATACTTAGTCTTTTTAGCATTTTCTATCCCCTCACCTACCTCCTTTACATCGACATTCCCGTAAGTCTCTATAGTCTTCTTTGTTCAACATATGAGTATTATGTTACACTTTTCATTATAAACACTTAAAAACTCTTGACCACAATGCATGTGGAATATTATTTTAAAGGAAAAAATCGAAATTTTAATGGAGTGGAATAAATTAGATCAAGGGCTAAGATTAACCCGTGAGTTAGATAAACCACTGCTGAGCGACAAATTTCTAGAAGCCATAACTCAAGATTCGAGTGTCCGTTTTGGGTAAAATTTACCTCATTGGAAAGGTAATTCGACGAGGAAGATAATGAAATAGGTTTAAAGAGATTAAATTGGTCATAAATCTCCCAAAAAATTTAAATAACATTCAGGTATTTGTTTCATGGTTTGATGAGTGATCTGCTTGGAACCTCAACTTCCTGAGTTTATAACTTAAGATCCAAAACTCCAGATTACACCCATGAGGACTCGTTGGAAAGATGAGATGGTGAATATTTCATATGGAATGTTTTACATACTTGAAAAGACAAATATCTTACTTATAAAATTAAAACACGGTTTATTTTTGTTAAAGGAAGTCAAATTGGAAAATTTGAAAATAAAGTTTATTAAATAAATTTTATTAAAGGAATAAGTGAGCCCTAATTGGAGGCACGAATTTAAATGAAACAAGTCATTGATGAGACTTCAATCAAGGATTAATTGAAATTTCTTTACTCCAAAAATGAATCGTGGAAAGTTCTAGAAAGGCAAACACTAATTACTTCAAGAACATTGAAAGCATATTTTAAAAGGACATGAGAAGGCATTAATTGAAATTACTGAACCAGAAAATCAAGAAACAGTTAGATAAGTTATGCCACTTCAACCACAACATGTACCTCTAAAGGAGACAGGTGCAATCAAGTGAAGGTTATGATATTTCTCCATCAGAGTGAGTCGAACATAAACTTTACTCCTTCAATTTTTCTTCTGTCCATTTCTGCTATAATCATTTGTCATGTTTCCTTTCTCTTCTCAGTATTCTGTGGTATTTAGGATGATTCTTGGTTGTCCTTCTCTTATCTTCCAGGTCTTTTTATTTTATGGTCCACAGGAGCCCAATCCCAGTCCTCTTCGAAGGGAGAATGAATTTTATTTTCTTGAAAGATATTTACCTTTGTATTTAAAGACTCATTATTATTTTTTAGACTCCAAGAGAGATACTCGGGATATTACATTATTGTATTATCAAAGAATTTGATCGGAATCTTGAGTTACCCAACGTTTTATCTATCATAATATTTTTGATGCTTTATGGAATGATAATTTAAAGCTCTCTTTTATTTGCGGCCCATTTTTTGTTCGCTTTATTTGTGGTATTGTTAAATGTTGTGATGGATATATCAGTCCTTTATATTCTGCACGTGTCTTATCTATTCACATTGTAAAAATTGTATATATGAGTTTCTTTTAAAACACATGGTCACAAAATATCAGGTGTTGTTTTCCTTGAATGTAAATATTTAAGTCTGGTCCTTCTCAGACTTTGTTTTGTTTCATTTTATTTTCTTGGAAATATAAGAACAAGAGGAGTAACACCTCTCTAAAAATGAAGGGGGATTCATATCCTCGTGAGGTTGACCTTAAGACCGTAAGACAATCTTTTATATCAACATTTTGGTGACCATACTGGGGAACAATTTATTTTCAAGATATCTGAGGCTTTGTTTCAGTTCTGTTTGAAGAACCAGAATCTCCATGTTTCAAAGCTTTGAAAAGAAAATTCAAAAATATTATTGCTTGTTCTAGATGCACGAGGTTTATAAGAAGATTATTCATAGATGTTTCAATGACCTCAAAAAGATCCAAGAAACAAACAATATTTGGGAGGATGAATCCTGTGGAGATTCCATTGAAAAAACTCCTAAATGCTCTGACAACTTTATTGGAAAGATTCAAGAAACTCAAGAAAATCCTCATGGCGACTCCACCAAAGAACTTCGTTAATGTTGTAACGCTACTTTGTCTTCTTCACCAAGCCCATCAATGGCTTTACAAGACTCATCAAAACAAATAATTATCCAAAGAAGGAGGTGATTTCATAAAACCCCTTTAAATCTGCCAAAAGTTGATTTTCAGATGCCTAATATTCCTATTGAAAAAATTTCCACATTTTTTGGGAATACTTCAGAGGATGCATAACAACACTTTTTTAAATTCAAAATCACATGTGATGTTTTCAATCTCATTGAAGAAAATGTTACATGTCGATTATTTTTGCAAAATCTTTGTGGGGATGCTCTTGAATGGTACCATTCATTGATGCCTAGGACCATTACTAGTTGGGATGTGTTAGAACCCTGATTTATTGAAAGGTTCATCCCAATAAGGAACTCATATGCCCTTTCTGATTCTTTCAATGTTGTTTCCCAGCCACCCTCTCCTATGTGGACACAATACAATGAAGTGAATGATTTGGAACAAAAATATAATCAAAGAATATAAATTTTTTCTTCAAGACATACTGCTGAAAATGAAAATGAGAATTCCTATTGTCAAGTGTGAGATTTTATCCTCTCATATACTCCATATGAGAATTCTTCATGCAACAAGTTTGAAATTGAAATCGAGGAGCCTCCACCAAATGCACAAGTAAATTTCAGCCAACATACTAATATGGAAAATATTGTAACAGATGATGAAAAGTCACAAGAGCGTTGGCATCAAGAACAATTGGTAGAATAAATTAATCTTGAGAACAACGATGGGCAAGATTGTCAATGCATAAAAGAAGAATGATTTCAAAACACAGTTGATGAATAAAAAATATTGGATGTGGTTAATGATAAGAAAAATGATGAAAGTATTTCCAAATTGGAAACTCCTCATTCAACCCAAGACAATAGCATTCTTGAGCAACCAATAATTGGTTATATCAAAAAATGGTTTCAAAGCATCGTTGGCCAAGCAATTCCATCAGATTCTCAACACATCTGGTTCAGTTTTTCTCCAACACACTTTGAACATGCCCCTCACTCTTTGGTACCAGTTGCGATATGTTTCCTAATTATGAAGTTCATTCCACAGATCAGCTGGATGCTTGAATGGCTCCATTGGAAATCTACCTACACCTAAAAGTGTCCATTTATTTCAAGTAGCATAGGGTAGGTAGATCTAGTTTTTACATGGTTTGTTTATTTAATCAAAGTTTTCCATAATAAAGAAGTTGCTAGTGTTGGTTGTGGAGCCTGATTATCTTCCTAATTCAAAGGTTTGTTTCAACCGTGCTTGGACCCCATTCCCTAATAGGGGGGTGTGTGGGGGATTTCCCCTGACAACTGTCACCAGGGGGGTCCATTGTGGGTGGTGACAATTTTTGTAGCCCCCCCCTGGCGGAGGATTGGGGGACAGCGCCCCCGAAGAAAAATATTGGGAAAAATTGCCTTGTAAAATATTGTAGTTTCGTAGTCAATCTAGACCGTTCATTATAAGGTCGTAGATCTGATGATAAAAGTTATTTTAGGGTTTTTTTCCCTAGAAGGAAACCCTCTTTTATGAGGGAATTTTATTGCGGCTGTGTATTATCACAAATATTGTATTATGAGAGAGGAGACTATTAGAGGAAGAAGATGAAGTTACAACAGGTGTGTTGTAGGTTGTATCCCTTCATTTTGTTGGATAATAAAAAGGAATGACCTGGAAATTTCTCTGGTGGACGTAGCCAACACTGGGTGAACCACGTATATCTTTGTCTCTATTGTATTGTGTATCTTTTATGTTTTATTTCCACATTTGTTTTTATTTTATTGCTCTACGATCTTGTTTTTCTAAGAACTAGTATCAGAGAGAAAGGTAACTCACAGGAAAAGAGGGTTCCTGGTTCGAGTGGGAGAAATGGCGGAAGATGGAAAGTTTTGGGTTGAGAAATTGAACGACCAAAACTACCAGTTATGGAAGATGCAGATGGAAGATTATTTATATTAGAAGGATCTATTCCTACCATTGGGTGGAATAGAAAAGAATTCGACGACCATGGAGGATGAAGAATGGTAGGTTCTTGAAAGAAAGGCACTAGGAACGAAGGAGTTGATAGACGCATTGACTAAACTGTATGAAAAACCCTCGAAATTCAATAAGGTATTTCTAATGAAGCGATTATTTAATATGAAGATGTCAGAAGGTGGGCTTGTTGCAGATCATTTAAATGAATTTAATACGACTACTAATCAGCTAAGTTATGTAAAAATGGATTTTTATGATGAGTTCAGGGCTCTTATAAACTTGTGCTCATTGTTAGAAATATGGAACGACTTGGTCATGGCTGTAAGTAACTATGTCTCTGGTTCAAACACTCTAAAATTTGATGATGTTGTTGGTGTTATCCTTAGCGAGAAAATGTGATGGAAAAGCACAGGTGAGACATCAGGTAATGCATTGACAATGGAGAATAAGGGAAGACAAAAGGATAGAGGAAAGGGCTCAAGGAATCGTGGGAATTCTAGGAAGGGAAGATCCAAATCTAGACTGGGAAAGATAGAGTGTTTGAATTGTGGGAAGAAAGGACATCTGAATAAAGATTGTAGATCTCCAAATAAACAAAGAGATGGACAACAGGAGAAAAACCAGGAAACAAATGTAACAGGTGATGTATTACAAGATGCTTTGATTATTTTTGTAGATAATATTTCTGAATCTTGGGTAGTAGATTCAGAGGCTTCATTTCATGCCACACCCCATAGAAAACATTTTCTAGATTATGTTCAAGGTGATTTTGGATAGGTTCATTTTGGTGATGATGCACCATGTAAAATTGTTGGAATGGGTAAGGTACAAATAAAGAAAAAGAATGGAAACCAATGGTTGTTGAAAGAGGTAAGACATGTTCCAGATCTAAGGAAAAATCTAATTTCAACATGGTAATTGGAAAGTGAAGGTTGTATATCCATATTTATAGATAAGGTGTGGAAGGTCACCAAAGGACCACTGGTGATAGCAAAAGGAGAGAAGGTAGTAACATTGTATTTATGTACTAGTAATATTGATTCTTCTATCTATTTAGCTTCTACTTGAGTGGATACAACACTTTGGCATCATAGGATTGGACACATGAGTGAGAAGGGGATGCAGATACTTCACAAAAGGAATTTGTTGTCAGATCTTAAAAAAATTGATTTGGATTTCCGTGAGCATTGTGTTTATGGAAAACATAAGAGAGTTAGATTTCTCAGAGTCGGAAAAGAAAAGAAGAGTGAAAGGTTAGAGCTTGTGCATACAAATGTATGGGGACCAACTCAGTTATTATCTCTTGGTGGCTCTCATTATTATGCTACTTTTATTGATGACGCAACTAAAAAAACTTGGATTTATTGCATTCGACAAAAATATGATGTTTTTGATACTTTTAAGAAGTGGAAATCTTTGGTTGAGAATGAGACATGATAAAGGTTGAAGTGTCTCAGATCGGAAAATGGAGGTGAATATTTCAACAAGGAGTTTGATGACTATTGTTCATACCATGGGATTCGTAGAGAGAAAAAATTCCAGGAACACCACAGGAAAATGGTGTGTCGGAAAGAATGAATAGGACAATCATGGAGCATGCAAGGAGTATGCGATTGCATGTTGGGTTTCCCTTATGGTTTTGGGAAGATGATGCAAATATTCTTGTTTACTTAATAAACAGAGGACCTTCAAGATCTTTGGATGGTGGAATTCCAGAGGAGACATGGACAGGTAAAAAGGTAAACTATTCATTTTTGAAGACTTTCGGTTATGAAGCATTTGTCCAGATTGATAAAGAAAATAGAACAAAGCTTGAGGCAAAATCCAAGAAGTGTACCTTTATTGGATACAGTGTTAATGATTTTGGTTATCGCTTATGGGATTATGAAAATCACAAAATTATTAGGAGTAGAGATATCATATTCAATGAGAAGGTCATGTACAAAGATCAGTTGCAGGAAAACAAACAAGAAAAAGAAAAACCATAATACACAGTGCTTGATGAGATCACTGAAAAAGAAATTCCAAAGGTACAAGAAAATCAAAATGTACAACAACAAGAGTAGCAAGTACCTCAAACTCCTACAAGTGTCGTTAGAAGATCTACTAGGTTAAGTAGACCCCCTGAATGATACTATCCCTCATTGTATTATTTATTGTTGACTGATTTTGGTGAACCAGAAAGTTATGAAGATGCAATGCAGGTAGACACTAAAAAGAAGTGGGAGCAAGGAATGAAAGGGCAAATGGATTCCTTGGTAAATAACCAGACTTGGGACTTGGTTCAGTTTCTTGCGGGAAAAAAGAACATTGCAGAATAAATGGGTTTACAGGTTGAAGGAAGAAGATGGAGGTAAAAAGCAGTACAAGGCTAGACTTGTTGTAAAGTGGTTTGCACAAAAGAAAGGTATAGATTTTGATGAAATATTTTCTCGTGTTGTTAAAATGAATTCAATTAGGACTATTTTAAGTCTTGTGGCAGTAGAAGATTTTCATCTTGAACAATTAGATGTAAAAACAACTTTTTTCCATGGGGATTTGGAGGAAGAGATTTATATGCAACAACCAAAGGGGTATGAGGTCAAAGGAAAGGAGAATTTGGTATGCACGTTGAAGAAGAGCTTGTATGGACTAAAGCAAGCTCCAAGGGAATGGTATTTAAGTTTGACAGGTTTACGACATAACAAGGTTATAGTATATGTCATTCTGATCACTGTGTTTATTTGAAAACACTAGAAAATGGAAGCTATATTATCTTTCTATTGTATGTAGATGAGATGCTTGTTGCAGGGTATAATATGCAGGATATAAATGTTCTCAAGAAGAAATTAGTTAATTCATTTGCGATGAAGGATTTGGGTGTTGGAAAGAAAATCCTTGGTATGAGAATAACAAGAGACAGGAAAAATTACAAATTGACATTGTCTCAGGGTGAGTACATAGAGAAGGTGTTGGAGAGGTTTAGAATGTAGAATGAAAAACCAGTTAGTACACCTTTGGCCATCCATTTCAAATTAACTAAGGAAATGTGTCCCAATACATATGAGGAGATAGAATACATGTCCAGGGTCCATTATTCATCAACAATTGGCAGTTTGATGTATGCGATGGTTTGCACAAGGCCAGATATTGCACATGCAGTGGGAGTTGTGAGCAGGTATATGAACAATCCAAGTAAAGAACATTGGGAGGCAGTAAAGTGGATTCTCAGGTATTTGAGAGGTACTTCTACTCATGCAATATGTTTTGGAGGTTCAGACATTGTTCTACAGGGATATGTTGATTCAAATATGGAAGGTGATAAAGATAGTTGGAGGAGCACCACATGGTATGTTTTTATTGTAGGTGGAACAACATTAAGTTGGATTTAAAAAATAAAAAAGGTTGTTGCACTTTCATCCACAGAATAAGAGTATGTTGTTGCTACAGAGGCTAGTAAAGAAGCGATTTGGTTGCAGAGGTTTATGGAGGAATTAGGAAAGAAGCAAGAGAATAACAGGTTGTACTGTGACAGTGAGAGTTCCATTCATATTGCAAAGAACTCAACCTTCCATTCAAAGACTAATCGTATACAACTTAGGTACCATTTAATACGACCCATCTTGGAAGATGGACATTTGAAGTTGGAAAAGATACATACTAGCCAGAATCCCGCAAACATGTTAACAAAGGGAGTAACCATGGAGAAACTGAGTTCCTTCTCAGTTTCAATTGGTCTTCAAGCATGAAGGTGAAGATGAGAAATTTTCCAGGTCCAAGGTGGAGTATAGTCCAACAGGTACAACAAAAGTGGAGTTATTGTGATCAGTCTCCAAGTTGGATATTGTTGGCTATGGAGCCTGATTATCTTCTTGATTCATAGGTTTGTTTCAGATGTGCTTGGACCCCATTCCCTAATGGGAGGGTGTGGGGGGGATTGCCCCCCAAATACTATCACCAGGGGGGTCTAGGGGGGGCGACGAAAATTTTTGTAGCCCCCCCCGACGGGGGATTCGGGGGAAGCACCCTCGAAGCAAAATATTGGGAAAAAATACCTTGTAAAATATTGTAATTTCATAGTCAATCTAGACCGTTCATTATAAGGTCGTAGATCTGACAATAGAAGTTATTTTAGGGTTTTTTTTCCTTAGAAGGCAACCCTCTTTTATGAGGGAATTGTATTGTGACTGTGTATTATCGCAAATATTGTATTATGAGAGAGGAGACTGTGAGAGGAAAATGAGGAAGTTACAATGAGTGTGTTGTAGGTTCTATCCCTTCATTTTGTTGGATAATAAAAAGGAAGGACCTGAAAATTTATCTGGTGGATGTAGCCCGCACTAGGTGAACCATGTATATATGTGTCTCTATTATATTGTGTATCTTTTGTGTTTTATTTCTGCATTTTTTATTTATTTTATTGCTCTGCGATCTTGCTTTTCTAACAACTAGATGAAGATAATGTTTGAAGATGACTCAATGAACAAATGGAGGTGGATTTACAATAATTTATTTTGAATATGACTCCATGGCCCAATGGAGAAAGTATCCAAACCAAGATTATGGATTCTCAGTAACCCACAGGGGGTCACTGTCCCACAGTTGGAGCGAGATGTTGATCAAAACATTTGATCACCTAGATTTTCCTCTCTTGGAATAATAATAAAAAAAAATCATATCAGAAGAAGAAAATTTTTAAAGATTATTAGTGCATCATGTAGCCCTCAGTCTTGGCTTTGTCATGCATTTTTCGGATTCAAAATACGAGTTTGTGTGCTCAAGATATCCAGACTTTTGTCTGATCACCCAAAGAGTAAATTTTCCATTTTCAACACAATTATTTTTTATCGGAACTAAGATTTTCTCAGAACCTTAATTAAATTCTTGGAACCACAGTTCGTCTCATTTTCTTGGTTCTTCATGCCATATTTAGTCTCATATTCTTTGCGGGATCATTCACCCCATTTCCTTTAGTCGTATTTGTCGTTTCAATGCGAGCCTCCTCACCCTTTCTCCATACATCTCTAGGTTCGTAGGTCTGCAATATCGCGTTCTACAAAATGACACTCTAAATTTTATGACCCACATAATGGTCTTGTCCCATACTTAGCCATTTTTCTATTTTCTTCATTCTCCACTCTCCACAATTTATACTTAACTATTTTTCCATCTTTTCACTCTACTCTCCCTCCTCACTATCATCTATAATTAACCATTTCCTCATTTAACCATTTCCATACTTAATTAACCATTTCCTCATTTAATTTATTTATTTTCATAATTCATTTCCACATTCATTTCCATTTACTATTTACCATTTTATTTTTCTCATTCCTATTTCAATTTTCCATTTTCTATATTTTTACAATTTCTAAATTCAAGAAATGCAGATGCAAAGCTAGATACCATCCCTCAACTCTTTCTTGGGTCTCTAGGTATGCACGTCCGCATTCACTAATATACACTCTCCATTCCCCTTTTACCATCCCTCAACTCTTTCTTGGGTCTCTAGGTATGCACGTCCGCATTCACTAATATACACTCTCCATTCCCCTTTTTCACCTCATACTGCATGTCCGCATTCACTAATATACACTCTCCATTCCCCTTTTTCACCTCATACTTAGTCTTTTTTACCATTTTCTATCCCCTCACCTACCTTTGCTAGTCTTTTTTACCATTTTCTATCCCCTCACCTACCTCCTTTACCTCTACATTCTCGTAACTTCACAAAGCCCACATTTAATTTTTTAATATTATTTCCTATCCTAAGTTTCTTCCCCCTTTTCGTGGACCTACAATACTAGGACATGTGGCGGTGAGGTGGAACAATACCATAATGACATGCGGCGTTGACATGGACCAAACCATGGGTGATATGTTGTGATGACATGGGCACTCACTAGGTTATGACTGGGTTATGATTGGACGCTGACTAGGTCATCAAAATTTTATTAATTCATGAAATTTTCCTAAGGCACGAGAGCTAACCAAAGTCTCTATATTCTTCTTTGTTCCACATGAGTACTATGGTAAACTTTTCATTATAAACACTTAAAAAATCTTGACCTCAATGCATGTGGGATATCATTTTAAAGGAAAAATTCAAAATTTTAATGGAGTGGAAGAAATTAGATCAAGGGCTAAGATTAACCCGTGAGTTGGATGAACGAATGTTGAGCGATGAATTTTCAGAAGTCATAACTCAAGATCTGGGTGTCTGTTTGGGGAAAAATTTACCTCGTTGGAAATTTAATTTGATGAGGAATATTATGGAACAGTTTTCAAAAGGATGAATTGGCCATAAACGTCCCAAAAAATTTAAATAATAGTTAGGTATTTTTTTTCATGGTTTGATGAGTGATATGCTTGGAACCTCAACTTCCCAAGCTTATAAATTAAGATCCAGAACTCCAAATTGCCCTTAGGAGGACTCGTTGGAAAGATGAGATGATGAGTATTGCATCTGGAATTTTTTCCATAGTTGAAAGGCAAATATCTTACTTAGAAAATTAAAACACAGTTCGCTTTTGTTAAAGGCAATCAAATTGAAAATTTTGAAAATAAAGTTTATTAAATAAAGTTTATTAAAGGAATAAGTGGGCCCTAATTGGAGGCACAAATTTAAATTTAATAAGTCATTAATGAGACTTCAATCGAGGATTAATTAAAATTTCTTTACTCCATAAAGAAATCGTGAAAATTTCTAGAAAGGAAAACCCTAACTACTTTAAGAACATTGAAAGTAGATTTTAAAAGGACAAGAGAAGGAATCAAACCAAATTATTGAACCAGAAAATCAAGAAACAATTAGAAAAGTTATGCCACCTCAAACACAACATGTACCTCTAAAGGAGCCAGCTGCAAGCAAGTGAAGGTTACACTATTTCTCCATCACAGTGAGTCGAACATAAACTTTACCCCTTCAATTTTTCTTCTGTCCATTTCTGCTATAATCATTTGTCATCTTGCCTTTCTTTTCTTGGTATTCTATGGTATTTAGGATGATTCTTGGTTGTCCTTCTCCTATCTTCTAGGTCTTTTCATTTTATGGTCCGCGGGAGCCCAATCCCAGTCCTCTTCGAAGGGTGAATGCATTTTGTTTTCTTTAAAGACATTTACCTTTGTATTTAAAGACTCATTATTATTTTTGAGACTCCAAGAGAGCTACTCGGGATATTACATTATTTTATTTTCAAATACTTTGATCGGAATCTTGAGTTACCCAATGTTTTATCTATCATAATATTTTTGGTTCTTTATGGAATGATAATTTAAAGTTCTCTTTTATTTGCGGTCCATTTTTTGTTCTCTCTATTTGTGGTATTGTTAAATGTTATGATGAATGTTGTGATGGATATATCAGTACTTTATATTTTGCATGTGTCTTATCTATTCACATTGTAAACACTGTACATATGAGTTTCTTTTAAAACACCTGGTCACAAAATCTCAAGTGTTGTTTTCCTTGAATGTAAATATTTAAGTTTGGTCCTTCTTAGAATTTGTTTTGTTTCATTTTATTTTCTTGGAAATATAAGAACAAGAGGAGTACACCTCTCTAAGAACTCAGGGGGATTCATATCCTCGTAAGGTTGACCTTAAGACCATAAGACAATCTTTTATATAAACACATATGGCCATTTATATTGCTTTAGGTTGTGCGAGTAATTGGAATGTGACATTTTTGTCAATAGTGACAATGATTTAGTTTAAATAGTGTTTGTTCATTATGGTTTGGATACTCTTAACAAGTTTACATGCTACATATTTTGGATTCAACAACTCTCAACATTGCACTATTTTATTTATATACAAAACAAACTGTTGACTCCTTGAAACTATTATAATTTAACAAAGTGTAGAATGTTGAATAGTTATGTTGTCAAGCTTGCAAATCTCGAACGCCATTGTATAATGCATATTTTCTTAATGTACCATCAACATGATTTAACAAAATCAATAATGATAAGATAGAATATGAAGTAGGCCAAAGACATTACATGCCTTAAAGAGCTCACAATAGTAATCGTGTCTCCCTTTGTCTTATATAAACAGACTGCATCTATAGATTTAAACACACCATCTCATTCCATCACAAGGTAGAGCTATATCACAGGTTTTTTTAGTGATAGAGAACTACAAAGGAATACAATGTCCCCTTATAAAAGGCAATGAGCGGGCTTAACAACTTTTAGAGATATTTTTGCAAAACCTTTTATTTGATCCGCATCAATCAAAATCTTTTGCAGGATGACTATATAAATCGATCTCCAACACTTGATAGGCATTATGAAATGGTCAAATCATGTAGTCAATCAACTTAGATTCAGTCACGATATCTAAAAACCATGCAAACACACAAGAATGGAAAATAAATCTCTTTATTCCTTCTCCATCCTAATTATTACAATGGAAGTTCAACTCCTCATAACTACTATTTGAGATTTTCGAAAACAATTAATTTTAGAAAAAACAACTAATTTTAGAAAATTCTCGCATGACTCTAAAATTGACCATTAACTAAAAGATAACTAGAGTGACACTATTTTTCAACTCACTTTTCTGATTAGGTGCATAAACTAAGAGATAACTGATAATTACTAATTTAAAAATTCCTGAAAAAATACTAAAAACCCCAATTTGAGGCCTTATATGAAGGAATTTGGCCCTGGAAAAGTATCGAAACGATTTATGATATAAAGGATTAGATTGGCATGATAGTGAACTCTTTGAGACACAGTTCACTATAAAATTTCATCCCAAACGGATAACTAAGTCAAAAGTTATGACCCTCGAAAATCCCTGCATCATTCTCCTTTGGTTGAAAAGAACACAACTCATGCAAGTTACCGACTTCAAATTGTTGCCACTTAACAGGATATAGGTTCAACAAGTCCCCCTTTGTAATCCATGTACTCTCTGTTGGTTCTACGCCTTCCCATTGGACCATATATCGGTTGTATTAGCCTTGTCGAGTATGAAGGGTCTTCTTATCTAAAATATGTTCAATCTTTTCCTTTTTCTTGCTCGAAATGGTCTGTTTCCAATCCACCTCCGCCTCACTCTAATCACCTATATCATCCCTATTGAAGATATATAAATTAGAAATGTTAAACATAGGTGATCCAGGTGGATATTGGTGGCCACCCACCTATTCCAACTGGGTCCTCTTCTCTGTTTTTAGTTCAACATGTTCTTATGTACTTCTTTGTAATTGTGGGTTCTACACTTTTGGGGATGTCTAAAGACCTATACATATTCCAAATGGATATTGGTGGCCTCTCACCTAATCCAACTGGCTTATTTGTATGTTGTCATGTCAACACATCTTGTTGTACTTCTAGGGCCGTTTTGGAGCCCTAAACAGTGTTTTTTTGGCTCACCATAATCAAACTGTAGACGAAGTCAGAGTTTGAAGGCATAATTTGTAGTTCTCTCAAAGACCTTTCCAACAACCTATCACGCACCTAAAATGGAGGTCATATGAAAAAGTTACAACCCCAGGAAGTTGATGTACCAACTTACCTGTAGGGGCCCACATGACTTTTGGCATTTCAACTCCTAGGGTTAGGTTTTTGGATGTCTAGGGTTTTGGAATTCATGAGTAATATCAAAAAGGCCTCTAGAACCTCATTGTAATCATTCTTTTCAGATGGATGCACATAGCAGCCACATCTCTTCTTAGAGATAGCTACCACCATTCGAGCAAGTGTTTCAGTTCTGCAGTTTTACAATTTTAACCTATTTCATTTATTCAATAGAAGATATTGTTCACTGGATATATGTGTTATTCTTCATATCTCCGTGTTTATTGTATTCAGTCTGTTAATCAGTTCGTTCCGCTCCGAAATCTGGATCAGTGGTGGTAGAGCAGTTTGCTCTTCATTTATTTTTCTTCGTGCATGTCCCCGACATGATCTGAGTACAAGAAGTCGGGACTCGAACCAATCGAGTCGTTGCAAGATCAGTCGCGTCGAGACCGACGAAAACCCATGGGGGAAGAAAAGAAAGATGATGGAGCAGGAGATCCTATTAAAATGTTTCTCGAGGAATCCCTCGCACGACAAAGGAACAAAATGATGGAAAAATTTATGTAGATCCTTCGACGACTGCCCACAGGATAACCATCTTCATCAAGCGACCATGCAACCCCCTTCAAGGTATATGTAAATTTTGATATTCCATTATTTGAAGGACTGATAGATGCAAATGCTGTAGATAAATGGTTGAATCTGCTCGAAGGGTATTTTTCGGTCTATAATTTTTTCGATTGGGAAAATATTACTTTTTCACTCCTCAAGGACGTCCCCCATGTTAAGGACTGGTGGGATAATTACTCTGAGAAAAGGGCCATAGAGGAATCTAAAATATTTTTGGTGGCCCCTACATGGGATTCCTTCCAGGATGCCATTAAAGAACAATACTACCCTGTTGGAAGCTACAAGGAACCGTACACCAGATGGACCACTCTGCGTCAAGAAAGGGACCAGACAATACCATATTTCACCAATATTTTCCATACCCTGCGCACCAAATTGGGTATCAAAGACTCTGAGCGTCATATGATGCTCAAATACCGTGGTTGTTTTCATAGATACATTCAAACAAAAATGGAGTTTCTAGACATCACCTCATTGGGCACGACTTATAGATACGATTTCAATATCGAGCAGAAATTTAAGCAGAAGAGGTAAGAGTTTGGATCTGCAAACCCCTCACAACCGAAGTAGGGAAAAGGCGGCCCCAACCCACATAGAAAGGGAGAAAGCCAAGATTTTCACTCTCAGGACAACCAATCCAAGCCGCAATACAATAAGGGAAATGAGAAGACGAATAAGGACATGGGAAAATGGTGTGAGTACCATAAAATCCCTTGGCACAATACTGAAGAATGCTGGTCCAAGTAGTCCCTCGTGGTCGTTCTGAAGGCTTTCGAGTCAGAGGCCAATTCTGATTCTGAATCAAATATCGAAGGAGCGAAGCAGATTATTGATGTTTAACCCAATGCCACTGTCTCTACTACCAAAGTTTGTCCAAGCAAACCAAAATAACCAGAGGAAGGGGAACACTTCATTCACTCACAGATGTGGGTAAAGGGGTCTCTGCTTCATTTCATTGTCTATAGCGGCAGCCAAAAGAATTTGATTTCAGTAAAGGTCGTCAAGCGGCTGGACCTGCCAATGACACCACACCTGCAACCCTACACAATCGATTGGCTTCACCAAGGAAGAGATCTCCATGTCAGCCAAGAGTGTTGTCTTCCCTACGACATCAAGCCTTTCAAAGATGAGGTATTATGTGATATTGCTCCCCTTGAATTTTGTGATGTTCTTTTAGGACAACTATATTTTTGGAAGCGTCATGTTGTGTATGATTCTAGACCCCATAGTTTTATTATTACTTTGGGTAGACAATTATATACGATACTTGAGGTAGCATCGACTACCGCTATTTCTGTAATCTCTGTTAAGCAATGCAGTAAAGTCATTTCACAGACCGAGAAGTTCATCTTCTTTGTGATCCATGCTCACAGTAAGTAGAAGGTCACCACCACATCCATGGACTCTACACAAAGCCTCTCTTTGTAGTAGAAGAAATTGGATGGGATAGTGGAAGAATATAGAGAAATCTTCTCCTCACCCATCGGGGTACCGACACACTGCCAATTCAAGCATCCAATTGATCTGACCCCCGATGCACCTCTACCTAATGGACTAGTCTATCGTCGCTCATTGATTGAAAATGATGAAACCATGCGTCAGATCCAAGAGCTTCTTCAAAAGGGGCACATCAAACCTAGCTCCTCCCCTTGTGAAAGCCCAATTGTAGCGGTACAGAAGAAGGAAGGGATTTGGTGACTCTGCATTGATTACAAAACCTTAAACAAAATCACAGTCAGGAACCGGTACCCCATTCCCAGGATTGATGACCTTCTTAATGAACTCAAGGGGGCAAAGTTATTCAACAAGATTGACCTAAAGTCTAGCAACCACCAGGTTCCCATCGAACTAACTGATGTATGGAAGACAACCTTCAAATCTAAAGAAGGTCTCTTCGAATGGATGGTCATGCCCTTTTTCTTAACAAATGCACCAACCACTTTCATGAGGTTGATGGATGATGTATTGAGACCCTTCACCAAATCCTTTGTGGTAGTATATTTGGATGACATCCTGATCTTCAACAGAACTTGGGAGGAGCACATGCGGCATATTCAACAGGTTTTGAGCACTCCATGGCAACAAAATCTATATGCCAACTTGGAAAAATGATATTTTGGCATGAACATGGTCCAATACTTGGGATACATTGTTGATGAGCATGAGGTACATGTTGATCCAGCTAAGATCCAAGTCATTTGTGACTGGACAACCTTAACCACACTAATCGAGCTTCAGAGCTTCTTGGGACTAGCCAACTTCTACCGACGGTTAGTCTTGGGATTCTCCCATATTGGATGGGCCCTCATCCAGGTGACCAAGGGCGGTGGCAGGGAAAAGTTCGTGTGGGGAGAGGGACAACAATGAGCATTCGATGATCTGAAGCATTGCTTGTGGTCAAATCTAGTACTCTCCTTTCCTGATCTGCGACAACCATTTGAGATTGACACTTATGCATCTGACTATGTTTTAGGTGCAGTTCTTACTCAGCATGGTCATCTGGTGGCATACCATAGTGAGACACTCTCAGATACTATCTGAAAATACCCCACCTATGAAAAGAAAATGTATTCCATTGTACAATCATGTCGTTAATGGAAACATTACATTCTGGAAAAGGAGACGACCATCTACACTAATCACAAGCCTCTGCAGTTCATACAGACACAGGGGAAATTGCAGAATGATCGCCATCAGAAATGGTCCACCTACCTGTAGTAGTTCCATCTCAACATCAAGTATAAGACATGGATCTAAAATTGTGTCATTGACTGCCTCAGTCGACCTCTTGTGGCTCCACTCACCACTGTGCTCCATTCCTGTGGACATGAGGCATATGAGTGGCCCCAACTTTATCATCAAGATCTAGACTTCGCCACCACCTATCATCTCTTGGGTACAGGCGCAACTATCACCGATTTTCACATTCACGACAGACTATTATTCCACCTGGGCCATCTCTGTGTTCCTACAAGCGAGCACAAAGATGATTTGGGAAGCCCACTATAGTTGGATGGCAGGACATTTTGGCGTGGAAAAAACTGTGGTCGCTCTTCAGAAACATTTTTATTGGTCAAACATTTGACATGACGTCAACAAGTATATCATATCTTGCACTTCTTGTGCCATTTCCAAGCCATCCATCAAGAAGAAAGGATTATACACCCATCTTCCTACTCCCGAGAAGCCTTGGAAATCCATCTCAATGGATTACATGTCTTGCCTTTAGTCCACCAAGAAAGGAAATGGCTGCGTATTTGTGGTCGTTGATTGGTTTTTGAAGATGTCCATTCTCACAGCCTGCAAGAAGAATATCACAACGGAAAATACTGCCTAGTTCTTCTTCGAACGAGTGTGGGTCCATTTTAGGATACCACATACCATCATCTCCGACCAAGACAACAGGTTACTCAGCACATTTTGGTCGAGTCTCTGGTCACTTTTGGACACCAAGCTCACTAAATACATTACTTTCCACCCCCAAACAGATGACCAAACATAGTTCGTCAATTATATGATTGTGCACATCCTGCGCATGTACAACTCTAAGTATCCACATACATGGGATGAGAGTCTCCCCTATGTTCAACACAGTTACAACATGGCTCTCCATATCTCCACTGACCATAACCCATTTCAGGTGGGGATGGGTTTCCAACCCTTGGGTCCCATTGATGTTGCACTACCTCTTGCCACCAAACAGATAGACTCTTCCCATGTTCAGTTTGTGATTGACAAAGCCACCAGCTTCATTGAGCGGATTCAGAACATCCGCCAACAGGTCCAGTAGATTTTGCAGAAATCCAATGTTAAGTACAAGCAATGCCATGATCATCACAGGGTACCGCACCAGTTTCAGGTTGGTGACAAAGTTTGGTTACATTTGTAGAAGGAGCGTCTCACAGGTCCCCATCGGAAGCTCCACCCACTTCGCTATGGGCCTTACACTATCACCAAGGTTGTGGGTAGCAATGCTTTTGAGCACAACACTCCACCCTTCTTTGGGCTACACCCAATGTTCAATGTGGACCTCCTTCGACCATATTTTCCACCGTTATTGGACACCTCAGAGATCACAAATTAACTGAAACCAACATATATCAACCCTGACTACATAGAACAATAATCCACTAATCAGATAGTGGACACACAGGTCAAGGGCACTCACCAACAAAGGATCCTACTTTATCGGGTTGTCAAGGCAGGGCAACTCCTACACCAAGGAAAGTGGCTCACCAGGGACCAAATGCAGCAGAAGTTTCCTCACCTGATGGGGGAACTCAATGCAATGGAGACCATTTCTTCCTAAGGGGGGAGGATTGATCTAGGTGGATATTGGTGGCCACCCACCTATTCCAACTGGCTCCTCTTGTCTATTTTTAGTTCAACACGTTCTTATGTACTTCTTTGTAATTGTGGGTTCTACACTTTTGGGGTTGTCTGAATACCTACACATCTTCCAAGTGGATACTGGTGGCCTCTCACCTAAGACAAATGTCTTATTTTGTATGTTTTCGTGTTAGCACATCTTGTTGTACTTCCAAGGCCGTTTTGGAGCCCTAAACTGTTTTTTTTTGCTTGCCATAGTCAAATTGTATACAGAGTTAGAGTTTGATGGTGTAATGTGTATTTCTCTGAAATTCCTTTCCAACGGGCTATCACGCGCTTAAAACAAAGGTCGTATGAGAAAGTTACAACCCTAGGAAGTTGAGGTACCAACTTACCCATAGGGGCCCACATGAATTTTGGCGTTTCACCTACTAGGGTTATGTTTTTGGATGTCTATGGTTTTGGTATTGATGAATAATATAAAAAAGGCCTCTAGAACCTCATTGTAATTATTATGCTCAGACGGATGCGTGTAGCAGCCACAACTCTTCTCAGAGATAGCTACCACCATTCGAGCAAGTGTTTCAGTTCTGCAGTTTTACAATTTCAACATATTTCATTTATTCAATAGAAGATATTGTTCACTGGATATCTGTGTTATTCTTCATATCTCTGTGTTTATTGTATTCATTCTGTTATTTAGTTCGTTCCGCTCCTAAATCCGAATCAATAGGGGAAATATCGAGATCAGTGATTAAATCAACCTTATAAGCATTATCGTTAATTTCTTGAGAATATTGCAAGGACCAATTTTCTTATACTTCAATTTGTGGTAGGTTCCTCTAGAAAACTGCTCTTTCCATAAATAAACCATCACCAAATCACCTTCATTGAACACCTGGTATCGTCGGTGAGCATCTTTTATTATTTTTTTTATGTTCGTTGATGGCCTGTAGTTTTTATCTCACCTGTTGTTGCAACTATTGAGTGTGTTATGCAAATGTTTCCCCATCATCACTGATTCTATCCCCAAGTGGTATCTTGTGACACACCCACTACGAATTTCAATTTTTTTTGGCCTTTTTCTTCTTTTCTCGGAAGAACAGAATTCCTTGAATTCCTACGGGGTCTAATACAGACCCTACCATCCCTTATCCGTACCCATATGACCGACGGTTATGACCACAAGCCTTACCGGAGAGGTGCTCATCGATTTTCGCGATTCGGGAAGTTGCGAAGTAGGTATTCCCTATGCTCTTAACTTTCGACGGGCCGAAACCCGAAACAGACGTAACCACCTATCTAGATTATCAGGAACCCATGTTAAGTATGAGCTCTATACCCTTCGGGATTTCACATATCGAAAATTCGAGGGATGCGATGACATGAGGTCTCACATCTGGGTTACCCGGGAGCCTAAACTTCGAATTACTAACTTTAACATGCTTCCCTACTTCGGGGTATCCTCCATCAGGACTTTGGGATATGCGACGATAGGAGGTCTCGCAATTAGGTTCCCGGGAGCAGAAACTCCAAAATTGGTATTCATTTCTAAGTTCAATTCGGGGTTTCGCATGTCGGGATTTCGGGATATGCGCAGACAGGAAGTCTCGCACTTAGGTTTCCCGGGAGCCGAAACTCCGAAACCAGTGTTCATTTCTAAACTCATTTCGGGGTTTTACATCTAGTAGATACATGGGACAAAACTGTCCTTTGGGGTTCTCAAGTACCGAAACGCCAAACGTAGATCCAAGTCACACTATGCCATATCGGGATTTCTCAAGTCGGGACTTCGCGATACAAGCGGGCAAAGATTTACATTCTTCGACTACCTGAGTACTGAAAGATGATACACCCATTTGTCATACACTTGACCAAAATTCGGGGTTTCGAGAATCGAAGATTCGCGATGTGCGCAGACAGGAAGTATCGCATCTAGATCTTTCAGGATTTCGCAAGTCAGGATTTTAGGACTTGCGAGTACAAGGAAATTCGCCCTTAGGGATCCCGGGTGCTGAAACACCGAAATGTCCTAACTCATCTACACGCTGTCATTTCGGGTTTTCACGAACTGGGATTTCGGGTCTTGCAAGTATACGAGAACTCGCGCTTAGGTACCCCGGGTGCCGAAGTTACGAAAACTCATAACTTACCCACATGCTAGCATTTCAGGATTTCGCAAGTTAGGATTTCGGGACTTGCGAATACCAGGGGAATACGCCCTTCGGTATCCCGGGTACCGAAATGCCGAACTATCAAGATTTCTCTACATGTTATCATTTTGGGATTTCATATGTTGAAATTTCGGGAGTCGTGAGGACATGGGTTCTTACCCTCTGATCTCCCGGGTGCCAAAACACCGAAACGCTTATCGACAACCACGTGTCCCTATAAATGGACGATCTAGGTATTCCTACGGATCTTGGGATCTACGGTCCTGATTTCTTCGTTAGTTATGAAGATAAAAAGGGGGGGATTGAAGCATTAACGCCCTCATTTCTTCCTCAAATCTAATGGTCATGACTGACCTCAGATCTCCTGAAAGAATCTCATTCGTTAATCAAGACTTACACACACACACTGCCATTTTCAGGATTTTGAAGGTCGGGGTTTCGGGACTCGCGAGTATTAGAAGACTTGCACCTAGATATCCCGGTTGCCGAAACTCCGAAGACTTCTTAACTTACCCCCACACTATCATTTAGGGATCTCGCCAGTCGGGGTTTCGGGACTCGCGAGTGCAAGGGAACTCGCCCTTGGGCATTACGGGTACCGAAATGCTGAAAAGTGGAAGCCTAAGAGGGCCATTCTCCCTCGTGCAAGATTTTTAATACTTAGACTATAAATTCCTCCTTCGGGTCCTTAGGTAGGTTTCACTGGATTGGAAGACCAGACTGAAAGGTCTTATGGAGAGTAAGGTAGAGGCCCCGAAGGAATGTCCATGTGGGGAAATCTATACCGGTCTTCATGAAAGACAACATAAGGGAACAAATCTCCCGAGAACAGACTTGAAGTTTGAGTTAATTCAACATATATTTTCTATCTCTACAAAAAACTTAGTTAGTCATTCTGGTATAGTAGGTAACCACCATACAGTCAGTCTTATACTTAAACCATTCATAAATTCACAACCATGATCATGCATGTCAGAATATTTAAAATCAAGATACATATATAAAACACTTATCAGAAAAACACTAGGTGTGATGCAACTGCTGAGAGGGGTGCTCGTTTCCACCCAACCGTAGGCTCCACGATTCTGAATGGATTTACCACTAGCCACCCCTGAGCTGAGACCACGATGCTTGAGACTCTCTATCTCCGTTCTTTAGTGATCAAGAACAGAGGTTACTCTCCTCCTTCTTTGTTATCGCTCACTCTATGTATTTTTTTAGAGTTCTTCAATTTTTTTTCCTCTGCTTTGCCTTCCCTCATGTTTGTCCCCTCCCCGCTTCTTCCTCGCACATTGCCCCCTTTCGAGGTTGTGTGTGGCGTGATTTCCCTTGAGGTGGTCAGGCCCAAGGCGACTACAGATGGGCGGTTCACTTCCCCCATCCCTCATTAATTCCTGAGGAGCCCCCTTCACCTACCAACCTAGCGAGTTTAATCAATTCGGGACCAACGATCCGCTCTTGGTTCTTCGGGCTAGTGAAGACCAAATATGGTATTGGTTTTTGGTGGAAGTTAACGCGACCGTTCCAGGTTCCTTCCACCACCTTTGTTCAACCATCGTGGTCTCTTTTTCAGCACACACCCCCTCTCAGAAATCTTGCAATATATATATATATATATATATATATATATATATATATATATTCACAATATTATTTACATTCATCGACCTTTTCACAAGGTCCATTCACATCACACATTCACATTTTTGAGTTTGCCGCAGTTCTTGGCCAGCATAATTATTTTTATAGACTAGGGGAAACAGGGTGTTACAATTCCCTCCCCTTAAAGGAAACATTATCCTCGATGTTCTATCTATCAACATGACATGCATGTACAGAGGTAAACAAAATCGGATATGCCTATTTCATGGCATCCTCCATTTCCCATGTAGCCTCATCTGGGCCAAAATGTCTCCACTACACCTTGACCTGTGCAATGGTTCGGTTTGGGAGCGGGGTTTCATTTCTGTCCAGTATGCACTGAGGTTCTGGTAAGAATTCTCCATTGGGTTCCACCTGAATCACAGACCAGTCAATTATATGATTAGCATCATGTACATATTTCTTTAATAATGAAACATGGAAAACATTATGTGATTTTATTGTGGGAGGAAGTGATAGCCTATAGGCTACATGTCCCACTCTATCTAGAACCTCAAAGGGTCCACAATATCGAGGTGCCAACTTGGCACAAGCTCCCATTTTCAGGGAACTCTTCCTGGGCTTAACTCTGAGATAGACATGATCTCCTGTCTTGAACTCTCTTGGAGTTCTCTTTTGGTCTGCACAACTCTTCTGTCTGTTCTGAGCGACCTTCAAGTTTTGTTTGATCTGAACCACTTGCTACTCCGTTTCCTTCAACATGTTGGGTCCAAAAGAAATTCTATTTATGGGATTACTCCAATCTGACAGAAGTGTTGCACAACCTACCATAGAGGACTTCAAAGGGACTCATCTTTAAGGATGCTTGGTAGCCGTTATTGTAGGCGAATTCCACCAGTAGCAGGTACTCTTCCCACTTCTTGGGTTGATGCATTACATGCATCCTTAACATATCTTCTAGTATTTGATTCACTCTTTCTGTCTGTCCGTCGGTTTGAGGGTGATAGGCGGTGCTAAACAATAATTTGGTCTCTAAACCAACCATCAGTAATTTCCAAAAGTTGGAAGTAAATTTCATGTCTCTGTCAGACACGACCTCTTTTGGCATACCATGCAGTCTAAATATCTCCTTCATGAATACCTGGGCAATGTCTATTGCCTTGCAAGTCGATTTGATGGGGATGAAATGAGCAGACTTGCTCAATTTATCGACCACAACCATAATGGCGTCATTTTGTTTGGTCGAGGTCGGTAATCCAGTGATGAAATCCATGGAGATCGTTTCCCATTTCCATTCTGGGATTGGTAAAGGTTGTAATAATCCTGCTGGGTGTCGATGTTCTGCTTTAACTTGTTGGCACTCTATGCATTTGGCCAAGTATTCGACTATGTATTTCTTCAACCTCAGCCAGTAGAACTGTTTCCTAGTGGTCGTGATCATTTTCTGGTATCCTGGATGACCAGTATAGGGTATTTTATGCAGTTCATCCATAATGAACCTCTTCAAGTCGTCACAATTTGGAATGTACAATCTGCTTCTGTAAGTGAGAAGACCTTCTTCGGTCATCTAATAGCCTTCATATTTTAATCCGATGGGTTCTTGATGTAGGTATAAGGTCATGGTCTGGACGAAGGGATCTGTCTCTTGTGCATTTCTGACTCTTTCCTTGACATCCGTCTCACAGGTGCTCATTGCTGCCAGGTGAATTGTTTTCATGCTTCTACTAAGGGCATCGACCACCCTATTTTATTTTCCTTTAATGTGTTTGATTTCGAAATCAAATTCACTAAGGAGGGCCATCCATCTAGCTTGTCTGGCATTGAGCTTCGGTTGGTCAAATAAATATCACAGTCCACAATGATCTGTCATAAGTACAAACTTCCTTCCTAGGAGGTAATGCCTCCACATTTTTAAGGCGTGCACTATGGCGGCCAATTCTAGATCATGAGTCACATAGTTGACTTCGTGTTCATTCAATTTCTGAGATTCATAGCAGACCACATTGCCTCCTTGCATAAGGACTCCTCCGAGCCCTTCCTTACATGCATCTATGCATATGAGGAAATCTACTTCGGGATCGACGATCTTCAACACGGGTGCGTGGGTCAGTAGATGTTTCAGGGTTTGCAATATTTCTTCACATTTCTGTGTCCACATGAATTTTGTCCCCTTTTTTTGGAGGGCAGTGATTGGAAAACCAATATCGGAGAATCCTTTTATAAATATCCTATGGTATCCTGCTAATCCCATAAAGGATCTGATATCCGAAACATCCTTCGGGGTAGGCCATTCCATGATAGACCTGATCTTGTCAAGGTCTACTGCTACCCTTTCTTTCGATAAGACATGACCTAAGTAATGTATTTGCTTCTGGAAGAAGTCACACTTGTTGAATTTGGCATAGAGATGATGCTCTCTTAGCACTTGCAACACAATCCTAAGATGCTCTTCATGCTCTTCTCTATTCTTAGAGTAAATTAATATGTCGTCAATAAAAACCAACACAAATTTATCTAGAAATTTGTTGAGTACATTGTTCATTGAGCACATAAAAGTGGAAGGGGCATTGGCTAACCCAAATGGCACCACCACAAACTCATAGTGACCATAACGTGTCCAGAAGACAATTTTATGGATATCTTCACCCTTGATTCAGACTTGATGGTATCCCGACCTCAAGTCAATCTTCGAGAAAATAGACACACCCCCCAATTGATCGAATAGGTCATCGATCCTAGGCAAGGGGTACTTGTTCTTTATGGTTACCTTATTAAGCTATCTATAATCTACACACAGTATAAGGGTACCATCCTTCTTTTTCACAAACAAGACTGGCACTCCCCATGGGGACATGCTGGGCTGGATATAGCCCTTATCCATCATTTCTTTCAATTTCAATTTGAGTTCAACTAACTTAGGTGTGCTCATCCTGTAGGGTGTCCTAGACACCGACACCGCTCCCGGTGCAAGCTCTATCGAGAAGTCAATGTCCCTTCTCGGAGGTAGACCCGATACCTCTTCCAGAAACACATCTCTGTATTCTCTCAGGGTAGGATGGTCTTCAAGGCTGGGTTTGTCACCTTCTATTGTTTCCAACACCTGTATTGCATATAGGGGACATCCTTTTCGGCAATACTTTCTCATTTACAGAGTTGATATTTGTCTCACCGATACAGGTTTTTGGATCCCTTGAAGGGTTATCCTTTTTCCTTCTTTGCTCACACATTCTAAGGTTTTATGGTAACAATCCAATCTGGCTCTATGGGCGGCTAGCCAGTCCATACCAATCAACAGATCATACGATCCTAGGGGTAATATGTTAAAGGTTGCTTGGGTGGGGAATTCACCCAACATTAATTGGCAGGTTGGTATGACTTCAGTTACCCTTCTTTTGGTACCAGTGGCTAACTGTACCAACCATGGCTTGGTATTTTTGTGTGGCGGTAGTTTACACTTATCAGTAGCCTTAGGGGCTATATAACTCAAATTTGAACCAGGGTCAATAAAAATAGACACTATATGGTTGGACATCATACCGTCTATTTCCACCACTGAAGCTTGATGGTCATCTTGGTTATTATCCAAGGCATTATAAATTTGCGGCACACTCCAGGCCACATCATTGATGGTAGTAGCTTCCTAGATGTTGTCGGTGTGGACAGTCCCTTAGGAGATGTTCTTCTCCGCAACCCCAACATTTCAAAGGTTCTCTCTTTGGGTTATCAGTCTTCACTGGTATAGGTCCAGAAGTTTTATTCCCGCCCAAGGAGGTAAAATTATGCTGGTGTACACTCCAGGCCGGGAAGATCATTCTTGGGTTCTTCTTATAGTTCTTAAATCCTGGGGATTTAATCCCCTTTTTCTGAAATCTCGAACTAGTCTTCTGTTTCCAGTCTTCACGAGGCTCTACCCGATGTCCAAACTGTTCATGACAATATGTCACTTTTCGGATAGTGCCTTCTAGGGTCTTTGGCTCATCAAATTAAATTATGTTCCGGTAGTCCTTGGGTAGTCCGCTGATGAAGCGTTGCACCTTTGCCTTTTCTACTTTTATATATGGTACATATCTCAACAAGTCGAGGAATTTGTCAACATATTTCTCTATAGTGAGTTTCCCTAGTTTGAGTTCATAAAAATCTTTTGTCTTCTTGTCGAAATATTTTTCCGACAAATAATTCTTCCGGAAGTATTTCTCAAACTATTCCCAAGACAGGTCCTCTTCGCAAACTCCTTTCACATTCTTGAGGTCTTCCCACCAAATGGAAGCCTTTCCATTCAAGTTGAAGGTGGCCACTCGGGCCTTCAAATTTTCTGAGAAGTCATGGACTCTAAAGTACTTCTTCAGTCCAAGCAGCCAAGCCTCTGCTTCCTCTCCCTTCTTTATCTCACCATCAAAGGAGGGTGGTTTGGCCTTTCTAAATTCCTCAAATTTATGACCCCTGGAAATTTTTCGCTTCTTCTGTTTTCTTTGAGAATAGGAATTGGTTCTGCTGCTAGAAGAGCCCTCCAAATCGCCAGCTTCCTTCTCAGAGGAATCGTCCATCACTGGTCCTTTTCCTGTAGGGTGGAATTTTCTCGAGGTACTCCTCTCAGTGTGGCCACTGATATGACCATGTTTCTGTATCTCAGGTTCATGTTGCATTTGTCATTGTAGGTCGGATAAGCTCTACAGTAAAACTGCGTTAATTTCTGTTTGTTTCTTTTGTTCTTTCATCATCCTCTCATTGTCATCCTTGCAGCTTTGTAATTCAACCATGAGACTCCTCACAGTCTCAACTAGATCTAGAGGGGTCCCTACTACTCTTCTTTCATCAGACTCTTCATCTCTATTGTGGGAGCCTTCTCCCATCTCTTGGTGAGTTACCATGCTAGGCACCTGTAATTTCCCACGGTTGATCGTTCGCTTGGGTGCAAAAGATAAATTCTATTTGTTAGTAAAAAATCTATGTAGATTCATAACTCACACATAATTTCATATTCCTTTCACATGCATACCCACAATCGGGGTTCTCATTTTTTTTTTTCATCCTTGACCCTTTTGATTAGGAAAGTTAAGATAGCACGTTACTCCTTTTATGAGTACTCAGAACAAAGTCTCTGTGCAACTCGTTCATGAGCCCAAGCAGGCCAAGTGTTGTAACCACGCTCTGATACCAATTCGTGACACACCCACTACGAATTTCAAATTTTTTTGGCCTTTTTCTTCTTTTCTCCGAAGAACAGAATTCCCCGAATTCCTACGGGGTTTAATATAGACCCTACCATCCCTTATCCGTACCCATATGAACAATAGTTATGACCACAAGCCTTACCGGAGAGGTGCTCATCGGTTTTCACGATTTGGGAAGTCACGAAGTAGCTATTCCCTATGCTCTTAACTTTCGACGGGCCAAAACCCGAAATGGACGTAACCACCTAGCAAGATTATCAGGAACCCATGTTAAGTCTAGGCTCTATACCCTTCGAGATTTCGCATACTGGAAATTCAGGGGATGCGATGACATGAGGTCTCACATATGGGTTACCCAAGAGCTGAAACTCCGAATTACTAACTCTAAACATGCTTCCCTACTTCGGGGTCTCCTCCATCGGGACTTCGGGATATGCAACGACAGGAGGTCTCGCACTTAGGCTTCCCGGGAGTCGAAACTCTGAAATCGGTATTCATTTCTAAGCTCAATTCGGGGTTTCGCATGTCGGGATTTCAGGATATGCGCAGACAAGAGGTCTCTCACTTAGGATTCTTGGGAGTCGAAACTCCAAAACCGGTGTTCATTTCTAAACTCATTTCAGGGTTTTCCATCTAGTAGATACATGGGACAAAACTGTCCTTTGGGGTTCTCGAGTACCGAAACGCCAAACGTAGATCCAAGTCACACTATGCCATATCGAGATTTCGTAAGTCAGGACTTCGCGATACAAGCGGGCGAAGATTTACATTCTTCGAATACCTGAGTATTGAAAGCTGATACACCCATTCATCATACACCCGACCAAAATTTGGGGTTTCACGGATCAGAGATTCGCGATGTACGCAGACATGAAGTCTTGCATCTAGATCTTCCAGGATTTCGCAAGTCGGGATTTCAGGACTTGCGAGTACATGGAAATTCACCCTTGGGGATCCCGGGTGTCGAAACATCGAAATGTCCTAACTCATCCACATGCTATCATTTCGGGTTTTCACGAACCGAGATTTAAGGTCTTGCGAGTATAGGAAAACTTGCACTTAGGTACCTCGAGTGCCGAAGTTCCGAAAATCCATAACTTACCCACACGCTAGCATTTCGGGATTTCACAAGTTGGGATTTCGGGACTTGCGAATACCAGGGGAATACGCCCTTCGGTATCCCGGGTACCGAAATGCCGAACTATTGATATTTCTCTGCATGTTATCAATTTAGGATTTCATATGTTGGGACTTCAGGAGTCGTGAGGACATGGGTTCTTACCCTCTGATCTCTCAGGTGCCGAAACGCTTACCGACAGCCACGCGTCCCTATAAACGGATGATCCAGGTACTTCTACGGATCTTGGGATCTACGATCTTGATTTCTTCATTACTTATGAAGATAAAAAGGGGGGGGGGGTTGAGGCATTAACTCCCTCGTTTCTTCCTCAAATCTAATGGTCGTGACTGATCTCAGATCTCCCGAAAGAATCTTGTGCGTTAATCGAGACTTACACACACACTTCCATTTTTAGGATTTCTCAGGTTGGGGTTTCGGGACTCGTGAGTATTAGAAGACTCGTACCTAGATATCCCAGTTTCTGAAACTCCGAAGACTTCTTATCTTACCCCCACGCTATCATTTTGGGATCTCTCCAGTCGAGGTTTCGGCACTCGCGAGTGCAAGGGAACTCGCCCTTGGGCATTACGGGTACCGAAATGTTGAAAAGTGGAAGCCTAAGAGGGCCATTCTCCCTTGTGCAAGATTTTTAATACTTAGACTATAAATTCCTCCTTCGGGTCCTTAGGCAGGTTTCATCGGATTGGAAGACCAGACTGAAAGGTCTTATGGAGAGTAAGGTAGCGGCCCCGAAGGAATGTCCCTGTGGGGAAATCTATACCGGTGTTCATGTAAGACAACATAAGGGAACAAATCTCCCGAGAACAGACTTGAAGTTTGAGTTAATTCAACATATATTTTCTATCTCTGCATAGACTTAGTTAGTCATTCTGGAATAGTAGGCAACCACCATACAATCAGTCTTATACTTAAACCATTCATAAATTCACAACCATGATCATGCATGTCAGAATATTTAAAATCAAGATACATATATAAAACACTTATCAGAAAAACACCAGATGTGATGAAACTGCTGAGAGGGGTGCTCGTTTCCACCCAACCGTAGGCTCAGCGATTTCGAATGGATTTACCACTAGCCACCCCCGAGCTAAGACCACCATGCTCGAGACTCTCTGTCTCTATTCTTCAGCGATCAAGAACGGAGGTTACTCTCCTGCTTCTCTGCTATCATTCACTCTGTGTATTTTTCCAGAGTTCTTCAAATTTTTTTCCTCTGCTCTGCCTTCCCTCGTGTCTGCCCCCTCCGCGCTTCTTCCTCATGCATTTCCCCCTTGCTAGGTTGCATGTGGTGCGATTTCCCTCGCGGTGGTCAAGCTTGAGGCTCCTACGGATGGGCGGTTCACTTCCCCCATCCCTCATTAATTCCTGAGGATCTCCCTTCACCTACCAACATGGTGAGTTTAATAAATTCGGGACTAACGAGCCGCTCTTGGTTCTCCGGGCCAGTGAAGACCAAATACGGTATTGGTTTTTGGTGGAAGTTAATGCCACCATTCCAGGTGCCTTCCACCACCTTTGTTCATCCATCGTGGTCTCTTTTTCAGCACACCCCCCCTCTCAGCAGTCCTGCAATATATATATATATATATATATATATATTCACAATATTATTTACATTCATCGACCTTTTCACAAGGTCCATTCACATCACACATTCACATTTTTGAGTTTTCCGCAGTTCTTGGCCAACATAATTATTTTTACAGACTGGGGGAAACAAGGTGTTACATAGCTACACCAAATCTAGGACACCTATAGGATTTCAACCGTAAACAACCTGAAATGGAGATTTACTTATAGATCGATTCATTGAACTATTGTAGGAAAATTTTTCTTGAGGTAAAGACAAATCTCATTACTTGGGATTCTCTCCAACAATTCTTCGTAACAGGTTTCCCAAACTCCAATTTATTACCTTGGTTTGACCATCTATTTGGTGGTGATAGGCACTAATGAACTGTAATTTAGTCCCCAATTTCTTCCATAAATTCCTCCAAAAATGACGCAGGAACCGAGTATCTCTATCAGAGGTAATAGTTTTTGGAACCTCATGCAATCTAACAATTTCTGGAAAAAACAATTCAACCACCCTCTATGTATCACTAGTTTTCTTGCAAACAATAAAATGAGCCATTTTAGAGAACCTATCAACAACCACAAAAAGAGAATCATTACCTCGTTGTGTGTTTGGAAGCCCCAAGGCAAAGTCCATGCTCAGATCTGTCCATGGGTCTATGGGAACTGATAATGGCATATACAACCTTATGTTCTATGAGTGTCCTTTAGCCATTTGACAAATCCTACATAATGCCACATACCTGGTTATATCATTTTTCATCTTCAATTAAAGCTAACATCTTATCCTTTCAAAAATGTCCCGCCAAACCACTACTGTGAAGTTCTCTGATAATATTTTCTCTCATAGAACCAATTGGAATGCATAGTTGTTTTACTTTGAAGAGGTGTCCATCTTGCATAAAATATTCACCCTAAGTAAGATCCATGTTCCCAACAACTAGATTCTTCAATTGTTCCACAATCTCCCGAAAATCATTATCATACGCATAAAGATCCTTTAATGTAGCAAACCCAATTACTTGATTTTCCATGGTTTTCAAAAGAACAGTGCACCGACTCAAAGCATCTGCAACTTGATTTTTTCGTCCTGATTTGTGCTTCAGAACAAAGGTGTAGCCTTGCAAGAAAGAGACCCATTTTGCATGTCTATTGTTCAATTTATTTTGGGTGTTTACATATTTTAATGCAACGTGATCGGTAAATAACACAAACTCCTTCAACACTAAATAATGCCTCCAATGTCGCAATGCTTGCACAATTGCATAAAATTATACATCATAGGTGGAGTAGTTCTTTCTTACCTCATTCAACTTTTCACGAAAAAATGCAATTGGTCTACCTGCTTGGCTAAGTACAACTCCAATGCCTACATGTGAAGCATCACATTCTAACTCAAACACTTTATCAAAATCTGGTAAGGCTAATATAGGTGCCTCAATTACCTTTTTTCTTTAAAAACTTAAAAAAATTCCTCATCTTCATTGGTCCACATGAATGTCTTTCCTTTGGTGCAATTTGTTATGGGTGCTACAATACTACTAAAATTTCAAATAAATTTTCGGTAAAAGGTGGCTAGTCCATGAAAATTTCTTACCATTGTTATGCTTCGAGGACTGGGCCACTCCAAAATTGCTTCGACCTTCTTTGAATCCATCTTGACTCCTTTTGATGAGATGACAAAACCCAGAAATACCAAAATTTCTTGCAGGAACCTACATTTCTTCAAGTTTGCATAAAGCTGATATTTTCTCAACACATCCAATATAATTTTTAAATGTTGCAAATGATCTTCTTTGTTGTTACTGAAAACTAGGATGTCATCAAAATAAACGACAACAAACTTACCAATATAAGGTCGAACCACAATATTCATCAACCGCATGAAATTACTAGGTGCATTGGACAACCTGAATGACATCACCATCCACTCATATAATCCATCCCTAGTCTTGAAGGCAATTTTCCATTCATCCCCTTAGCGAATCCAGAACTGGTGGTATCCACTTTACAAAACAATTTTACTAAAATATTTATCTTTGGATAGCACATCCATCATGTCATCCAAGCACGTGATAGGAAACCAATATTTGATGGTAACTTTATTGATTTCTCTGCTATATGTGCACATCCTCCACATATTATCTTTTTTTGGAGTCAACAATGTCAATACAACATAGGGATTCATGCTTTCTCTTACCACACCTTTCTTTATAAGTTCCATTACTTTTTGATTGAGATCTACATGTTGTGTAGGACTCATCCTATATGATGCCTGATTAGGTAAATATGATCCTGGGATTAGATCAATGTGATGTTGAATATCCCTCTTTGGTGGAAGACCATCAGGTAGTTCATTAGGGATAACATCAACATATTATTCTATCACCTTGGCCACTTCAACAGGGATCAATATGTATTCCCTAGATCCCTTTTTCACTATTAATGCATAACAAAATCATATTTCCTTCATTTCCTTAACAAGCTCTCTTTCCGACAACATATTCCCATTTTTCGCTTCATCCTTAAGAGGCAATAAGACAACTTTTGATCCATCCTTCCAAAAGATGTAGGTATTCTTTTCTCCATCATGCACAACTTTTTTGTCATATTTTCAAGGCCTCCCCAATAACAAATGACATGCATCCATCAAAATGACATCACAACATACTTCATCTTTATAAGTCCTATCGATGGAAAACTTAATCAAACATATTTTATTAATGGTGACTTCATTCCCTTTTTTGAACCATGCAATTCGGTAAGGATGGGGATGTGTTTCACAATGTAATTTCAACTTATCTACCATCTCTTTGGAAACCATATTCTCACAACTGCCACTATGAACAATAACTTGACATACCTTTCCCCTGGAACTGCATCTGTTCGAAAAATATTTGTTCGAAGCCAAGAATATTTATTGTTGCTACTCTTCCTTTGCTATTTTTCAAGAATCACCATTGACGTTTGTATCATGAGATTATCCCTCATATCAAGCGACACTTTAGATTCAACTACTTCTTCTTCATTCTCATCTTAGACCAAGTTTAAAATAGGTTGTAGTTCTTTCTTTGGCTCTTGCATGTTATAATTTGAGCATTCAAATGATCGATGACCCTCTACACCACAACTAAAACACACATAAGGTCCTCCTTTGCGACCACCATAACCTCTACCCCTATGAAATCCTCTTCCTCGTAGTTGATTCATGTTACCTTGTTGAGTATCTTCTGCTTTCTCAGCTCCTTGGGATGATTCACCTCTGCCATAGTTAAAACCACCTCGCGAGGAAGATGATGTGCCCCTCCTTTCTCCTCTATTCCTTTGAGAAAATTGTCGGTTTTGTTTTTCCTCGGCCTTTAAGGCTAATTGGTATGCCTCTTCCACGTTGCAAACCCTATGCATGCTCAATTCATATTGAATAGAAAATTTTAAACAATTTGTGTACCTTGCAGCCAGTTTCTCACCAGTTTCCTAGTGATCCACACGAATGGACAATTGATAAAACTTTTTTGTGAGTTTCTCCACGGTGGATAGGTTTTGCTTCAAGTTCTGAAAATTATGAAAGAGGGTCTAGGCATAGTCCAAAGGAAAAAACATTTCTCGCAATTATTTTTCCATCTAATCCCAAGTCCTAATTTTGTCTTTTCCTCTTTTTTTGTCTTTCTGCACATGATCCCACCAGATCATGGCGTGACCCTTCAACTTGGTGCATGCAAATTTTACCTTATTTTCCTCTGTCATAGGCTTCCATTAAAAAATTAATTCCATAGAATTCATTCAATCTATTAACTCCTCTGGTTTAAGACTCCCTACATATTCTGAAACTTCCATTTTGATCCCGTCATTTCTCCCTTCTAGAGCCTTGAGGATCCTTTCTTCAAAAGTCGTGCACTTTGATTTTTCTTCTTCATGTTATATATGTTGTAAATATCCTTGGTCTATATCCTCATTAGAGACTTATCTTTGTATTATTCTCTGACTAGCCAACACATTTGTAAGATCTTCTACTTGCCTTTGGAGGTTTTTCATATCTCTACGCATCTGAGCAAGATTTCTCTTCCTCTTCCTCTCCCAGCCATCTTCCTGCTCTGATTCCAAATGATGTAGTCAATCAACAAAATCAATCATGAGATCTAAAAACCATGCAAACACATGAGAATGGAAAATAACTCTCTGTATTCCTTCTCCATCCTAACTATTACAATGGAAGTTCAATTGCTTATAACTACTATATGATATTTTCAAAAACCGCTAATTTTAGAAAAACAACTAATTTTAGAAAATTCTTGCGTGACTCTAAAACTGACCAATAACTAAAATATAACTAGAGCGACGTTATTTTTCAACTGTATTTTCTGACTAGGTTCATAAACTAAGATATAATTGATAATTACTAATTTAAAAATTCCCCAAAAAACATAAAAACCCCAATTTGAGGCCTTATATGAAGGAATTTGGCCCCGAAAAATTGTTGAAATAATGTTCGATCTGAAGGATCAGATAGACATGAAAATGAATTCTTCAAGATGCAACTCCCTATAAAATTTCATCCCAAACAGATAACCGAGTCAAAATTTATGACCCTCGGAAATCCCTGCATCACAAAATAAAGTACAAATGTGCAATACAAATTGTACATTGTATCTCATTAACATAATCAAGGTTTATAAGTGGTTGTGAGTGTATTAGTTTTGTTTAAGATATTCTAGAATCTAAATTTCATGTTTGAAAGGATTAGAACATTAGAGATTATAACAAATATTTATTCCAATTGAAACATTATGTTTAGAATGGAATTTCCTAATAATAAAAATGGTGACAATGGGTAGAATTTTTTTTAAGGGTCAATATGATATACAATAAAGAGAGTAAGACCTAAAATTGCTTCCAATGAACTAAGAACTTGTATTCCTTGGACATAAGGGAATAGGTTAACAATCAAAGACCTGTAGGTATCTGGAAAGGGAGAAATTCTACCCCCTTACAAACCACTAGCGAGTTATTTTAGGCGATGTGGTTTTCCTTGGATAACGATGTGAAGTCAATCCATATTCACAAATAACAGTCAATGATGGTTGTCCTTACTACTTGTTGGTGTTATTCTATGCACGGGTTGTAAGACCCAAGGTTTTTTTTATCTAAGACCAACAAAACCTACCAGACACTGACCCTTTCGACATCACTTGCTTGCACAAATGAAGTCTCACCTGAGGTATCTATGGGGACTGCAAGAACCAAGATTCTGTAGTGGTAAGGGAATGGGAGGCAAACATTCAGTTCATTATTCCTTATTATGTTATGCGCACAATTCGGTTCTGTCCAGTTATTAATTTACTCCTAATTTAGATTCTTATACTTATCATATTCCAGTTTACTGTATATATTTGTTACTGTCATAATCATGAATCATTACACCGTTCTTAACTATCAAGTGAAGTTATTATATGAGGCATGCAAATAGTATTCATAATCAAACACAGAAACATAGACAACACATGATTATGTAACATATTCCTATCATTCCTTTATTCATCATGTTCAACCTTAGGTTATTACATTCAATAGCTCTCGACTTGGTATCAATCGGACTGTAACATAAACTAATCTATCATAATCAAACTTCATCAAAATAATACCTAGTTGAACCAACCAATTGAACCCCTAATCTCCCAACCCGTTACATATTTATATCAAAATCTAGGGCTAAAAACCCTAATCTATTCATCCCAAAAATTTCCCATTACAATGCATGGCCAACTCAGATAATTGGTTGTTCAACGCCTTTCTTCTACTTTTCAGCATTCATGTCGCTTTTTTGTTGTTCTTCTATTTCTGGGATGTCGGTTTGTCATTTTCCTATTATGCTTTATTTCCTTGCTTTATTCTTGTAACTGTATTCTTCAAGATTTATTCTTCGAGTCGCGGGTTGTCTTCCTTTTGCACACGTTCCTCCTGCTGCACACTTTTCTGTTGGATGCACCTCAGCTGCACACTCTCTAGCTTTCATTTTTCCTCCATGTTAGCACTCTGTAATTTCTAGAGGTTGTAGAAGAAAGGACATAGGTAACCACAAAACCACTTTAGAAGTTGGGATCTATCCCTGCCAACTTCAGAGAGGGATCTCTCTGTAGGATTTAGATTTGTTTGAGTTAAAATATTAGGCTAGTTATGACAGTTCAAGATTTATTTGTTTGTTTGAAATATTTGGCTGATTGAATGCTTAAATTACAATTGGGCTATGGGGTCTGTCTTTTAAAATAGGGATCGGTTTCATCTTTTTATAAAGTTTCTTCACAGGGAAAGATAGTTAAACTGTTTGGATCTGGTAAATTTAGATGAAGTGAATGGGAAGAAATGAGAAGAGTTCCATCAAGTAAAGAGAGTAGTTAAGAATTATTTTTACTTAATTTCAGTTGAAAACATAAAGATCATTCAAAATCAGAAACAAAGTAAATTGAATTTTTTTTTCTTCTTTATCCTTCTTTTAAATAATAAGAATTAGAAACACATCATAATGAAAACAAATAAAGAAGACATGAAATCAGAAATATGCACTTCACCAATAGTCTGACACAAGAATCCTGTGAAAGAGCCTTTTTTTATTACTGGTTGATCCTCTTGAATGATACAAAGTATCTTTCTTGGATGCAAAAATCAACCCTCAATACTTTGAAAAGAGAAATATTTATACATTTATTTACATAAGATCATGTCATAAATGATGAGGATATATTTTAGGGATATCTAAACTAACTGTATCTCTAATTACAAAAATATAGGGATCTTTAGATCTGCTCGGATTTCTAGTGTTGATTTGATGGAAGTTGTTGATGACTTGTCCCTTTGAATTTGCTTAGCTATTGGTCCTTGTTGGCTAAAAAATAGAAATCCTCTTTAGTCAAGTAATTCACACAGTTTGCCCCACCTCTTTTTACTCAGGATTGCTATTTTGAGTAATTTTCTGTAACTTTCATCCATCTCTGTGTATTTAGCAAAAGTGGGATTGGTGATGAAAATATGTTTGATTTCATGCGGAATGTTCAAATCAAACTGCAGTGTTTCCATGAATTTTTTCCCAGTAATGCTTCCTTGTATTGCTACAAATTTTGAATTATCTTTGGACACTATCTTTAGTTTCTGGTTGTAATCAGGCAAGGTGATTAATTTGTCATTTAGCACTAACAAACCAGGTAGTCCTTTCTTGTTTAGCACCTCAAACTTGTTGAAGAACCTCTACACACCTATGTCCATAACCTGAGTTTTTTCTTCCAATTGCAACATGAGGCCTTTCTTGGTTAGAACCTATTTTATTTCCAATATAGTTTTAGTTCCGTCCTCTATCTCCAACTCCTCTAACTCTTGTTTGTTTTTAGAATTTAGAAACCTGATTAGATCTGTGGCTTCTGCTGGCTTTTCTCCCAAATCTTCTTTGATAATTTCAATGGCTCCTCTAGATTTATGAATTAATTCATGTTGCTCAAAGATGATCTATATAGATGGTCAAATCTTTGTCATGGATTTATTGATGTCTATCCATATATTTTCCTTAGCTTGGGCTAAGGTGTTTTCCATGGCTGTTTCTTTTCCAAACTATTGTAGTTATTGGTTGAGACTATGAGATTTATTCATTTGTGTCTGATGACAAGCCTGGATCTTTGATTTCTCCTGCTGTAATGACTTTACCTCTTCCTATAACTTTTTAATTTATGCTCCTTGTATGGACATGTCCTCCATAGATTTTACCAACCTATCTGAGGCATCTGAAGTTTGTGTTAGGATTGATGTCGATGTAGAAACTTATGTTGTTCTTATCACTATCAGGGGTACTGCATCTAGTGGAACCATGGACAAATGTACATTCTGCTCCTTTTCCTTGATCAGTTTGTCCATCTCTACTTACATTTCCCCAATCTATGCATTTTGCGCCATGATCAATTTTAGCATTTCTTCTTTTTGTCTCTCTGTCTCAGCCACTTCTTTAGTTTGTGAATCTTCCGTTGCTGGATGTTTCAGTGGTTTCCTGAGTTATGCTATATCATCATTCTTCTTCTTTATCAACTCTCATGTTGCTTTGACATTAGTTAGGTCATATCCAATCTTGAGAACTAATTCTTCTAATGATTTTATCTTATTATCCTTGGCCAAAGAAGAGATATTTTCAATCTTTAATTGGGAATGGATATTGGTCAGTGATACATGTAATTTGGAAGCAGTCATTGAGGTGTTTGTCACGGTTGAAAAGATCATCTCCCCTGTATGTATATGCATATCCATCTAGTCAACATAATGAAAATTCTTTATATCAAACTCAAAATAAGTCTTCTTGTAATCAGTTGTTGTCTTTGGGTAGGGGACTTGTGCCTGTAAGAATGCCATTTGCATTCTTCCCTTCTATGTGTCAAAGGCTAACAAAAGTCAGTGCTCAACAATAGAGGTATGTTTCCAGAATTGAGTATAAGTGTTGTTGTTCAAAAGTAAATTCCTTTGCTTAATTTCTTTATACTTGTCGAAAATATTTGACTCCTTTTCTGCACAAATCGATTTAGATGTCAGAGTTGTGTCTCGATTCCTTTTTGAATCTGATGATGATGGAGATCCTGAAAAAAAAATTGTCTGATTGTGATGAAGAGTTTGGTCCTTCTAAGATTATTGTAGACTATATTTCTCTTTATTTAAGCAAACTTGTTGTGTGAATTGTTTTAGTCCTTTTCCTATATACTTGAAAATCATCTACTGAGACCTCTATGACTAAAGGGGAGTCTTCCTTTGTTGATATTTTCTCTGCTTGTATCTAAGGTGTAATGGTCTGTGAAGTGGTCATAGACACAGGCTGCTCTTCTTCTTCTTACAAAGTGTTATCTTCCCACTCAACTTGGTTCATATAACTCTCAATCTATGGCCTTTGTGTATACACATAGGGAGTGGTATTATTTTTGGTCCTTAGCTCATAAATTATGCCAAATGGGTCATATGACTAAGCGAAGCTTAGAGGAATCTTCATATATTTTAAAAGGATGTTTGCTTCTTCACCTGCTTCTCTGTTGTGCAAATGAATGGTCGAATCTGAGTTTTGATTTTGAATTGAGATTTCTTCTTGGCTGCCACAAAATGAATTTCATTTGAATTTATCATATGCCTTATGTACTCCAATGAAAAAATCCTCATTGGGAGGTGTTAGCACCCTGTAAATTTGTTCCGCTGTGAAAACAGATGACAGGGGTAATTGTTTCAACTAACTTTAGAGCTGAAACACTAGTCTGCTGAACTCAGAGAGGGCTCTCTTATGTCACTTGATATTTCTTTTGGAAATTGGTGGCTAGATTTGGTTTGTTTTGGGGGTTTTTATAAAGTTTGCTTGCCAAGAAGAGGAGGGACACATAGGGATATGGTGTCAAAATTATGAAATTGAATGAAAACAATGATCAATCGATAGAACTCTCCAAAGGATAAAGGCTAAGTGAGGCAATGAATCTGAGTTGTAAATTGAAATTTGTAGAGTGTAAGAGGAAAGGGGAAAAATAAGTAACTGCATCAAAGCATTAGTAAAATGAATTATGAATTAGTTAGGAAGAAATACACACAGTTTAAACTGCTTAAGCCAAGAGCATCAAATGATGAATTCTGGGCCTTTAACTCTCCAATTTAAACAGAAGAAAAATGTATATGGAATTAAAGAACACATGAAATACAAATAGTGAAGGAAGACAAAACTCATATCATAGCCATTAGAATCTTTTCATGAACAGTTCAAAATGCTTCTGCATATGTATTCAATTCAGTCCCAGAAAAATTACAATAGAGTCCAGAACCACCAGAATTGTGCCCTTGCACTTCCCATCTTTCAATACACTCAGAACCTCTAATGCTTATACAATTTGAGTTCCTTCAGTGTGCAACCAGTTACAATAACTTAAATGAAACGTTTTAGCTTCTACAATGATTACAACTGACAATTTCCAGAAAAAATGTTTCATGATCCCCGCAGATTCCTCTGACTCTCTAGCTCCTTATTCTGCCACGTTCTCTTTGAAATGTCACTCATAATATTTCAAAGATAATTGCATTTATCCATATTCTCATTAAACATTTGGGAATAATATATTTGAAATAAAAATAATTCCCAAATATTTTTTATCTTGTAGAATTAAATTTCCATAATTTAATTCATTCACGTGGTTTTTAAGACCATGTTTTGTTTTCCCAATTCACCATTTCATTGTAAAAAAATTTACTTTTACCATTTCCCTGTGAAAAGCATTTACTGTGTAATGTTTTTCCAATTTACGGTTTCACTGTGAAAAAACATTTACTGTGTGTTTTTCCATATTACCACCTTTGGTAAGATACCTTTTATCTTCTTCTTTTACTCTCATAAATATTTGGATAAAGCATTATCCAAGTCTTCTTTCACGTGCATCTTCCCATTTAAATATTTTTCATGGAAGGTTTAATCCAAACTGCTTTTACCTCCAATGTGCTCCAAGTAAAAACACGTGTCCGCCAAATAAACTACGATAGTTTTCCTCTTCCGCCTTCACATAATTAACCTCCTCATTACTTTAATCCCCGATATGTATGTGCGCCCTCCATCCAACCTTTGACTTTTCCATATCATAAATTGAGATTTGTGCCCAAAATATTTATATTAATAATAAAAACCCCTTTTTTTCTATTTTTGAAGGACTTTGGGCATATGAGGCTTAACACATGACTTTGTGGATAGGATAAGGTGCTTAATAAAATGAATACTTTTTAATTTCAAGGGGGATACAAAAAACAAGGGTAAAAATGAATGAAGTGATGGAACTAAGTGATTTAGATAAGAATTAAGGTTAGGTACAGGCTTGGGATATTTGACAACTTTTGACTCATGGAGTACATGAATGTTTTGGATGATCCATTGGGTGAAGGATTTAGGTGATGGGAGCTTGACGGAGTTGGTGAAAAAGTTTTAAAATCTGAGTGGAAAGATAACACAAGGACAAGATGCTTTGGGAAAAATTAATGCAAATTAGCAGGTGATAACATAGGCTCCTATTGGGGATGCTATCCTCCCTGTGAGGTAGAAAAGAACAGTAGACCACGTGCCTAATCCATTGGGCTTCTCCCAAAACATGTGTGTGTACGCTGCTCCGAACTGTCACCAATGTCTGCTGAAAACCAAACTCTGCCCACCGCTCTCAAATGGATACTGAACATTGAATACACCGCTAAAATCTGACTGTACACATTGCTAGAAATCCGAACTGAAAAATGCTTGACCAACAAGCTTATTCACACCTACCTACCCTAACTGCTGGAATGAACTTTAAATCAAGTAAAATCAAAATGTCAATGCGACCATGAAATCATTTTATCCACCATTTGTTTACTTTGCACAAGCTTGCTCCAAATCCCGCTTACTAATAATTCATTCAAAAATTCATCCATAAATCCAAATCTCAAAAATTTAAAAACATTTGGATTGTTCATTGCCTCCAACAAAACTGCAAATGGATCCTTTAAAATATGCACAAAGAAACGATCATATTTCACCCCTTCCACCGCATTCTTGTTTTCATTTGATTTAACATGTTGATTGCCACCAAGAGGCTGAAAAATCTGCCGAGACTGTTGGAAATAACAATCTTCTGAATCAAAAGACAGTGTTGGCTGAAATGAAACCCCTCGTGGAAAGAAATCCATGTTTAATAATGATGTTGATTTACTATCATCTTTATTTCCAAGTTGGTAGTTGAGCACATGCTGCAAATATGAACTGAGATAACCTTCCATGTAATCAACAACATGGTCATTAAATGTATGAGAAGGTTGTTGGTCTTCCTCACTGATAAAATTTTTCTCATGTAAAACAGTGCCACTGTGAATGCAATCATAATTCCTTACTTCCTCTGTTATCTCATTATTTTCTTTCAACAATTCAAAAGAATAAAAACATAAAGGAAGATAATTTTTATTTGCAAATCCACTGCTTTCTTCATATTTAACATTATGCCTAGAGGATTTCTGATTTGAAACATTATAGACATTTTGTTTCAATAGTTCAAAAGAGGAAAAACACAATGGCAAGGTTCTTTCACCTGATTCAAAACCTTCTTCATTTTCTTCACTGTTGTCATAGGCACATTTTTCAATTTCTTTGGATTGCTGAATGCACTCATTTTCAGATTCGTCTTCAACCAATGGCTGCAAATTTGTATTGACAAGATCTTCTATGTAACAAGTACCATGGTCATCAAACACATGAGAAGATTGCTGCAATTTCTTGTCACTTTTTTTTTTTTTTTTTTTTCAGTGAATCAGTGTGATTTGGAATTAACACACATTCCTTTGCTTCAATGGTGATCTTAGGAATTTCTTTCAACAATTTGAATGAAGAAAAACATAAAGGTAAATAATTCCCTTCAGCTGATTCAATACTTTCTTCTTTGTAACTGTGATATGTAGGCTGATTGCTCTCATTACACTGTTGAAAAGGAACATTTTCTGATAGAGAACATGCAATTGGTTGTTCTAGGGAGTCAACATCATAATCATCATCATATTCATCATATATAGGCAAATCAAAAACATATGCAATGTCATCTAACAAGAACAAACTTGGAACATCAACATGTTCTTCAACAAACTGATTTGCAAATTCATTTTCTTGACCGTCTACAAATGAATACATAAAACAATCAACCCCATGCTTACCATGGGATGGATCAGAAGATAACTCAATACCTCCTCTTTCAATAAGTGGAATATATTTTTTCGCAAAATCATTAGCATTGGAAACTTCAAGAGGACCTATGATATTGTCAATTCTATGCTCAAGATTTCAATCAACTATTTTCTGTTCATATTCACTTTCATGTTCTTGAGCATTCAACCCCTCATTTTGGATTTGTTTACATGATTGGATGTTGTGTTGAATGTCCCGAGCATCATTAAAAATTTGTTGTAAGGACTTAGGTCTTCTTTCTATCAGGAGGAAAGACAAATCTGGATGAAGAGTAGTTGCATAATGGAGCATGGCAGCAGATTCAGTGGGTTGAATTTCTTTGGACAAATTGTAATAGATACTGGAAAACCTTCTATTGAATATATAAATAGTTTCATTGCTCTCTTTTTTTAAGGTGTAAAAATCTATAAGTTGTAGATCCAAAGATTTCTTCCTGCCCCAAAAATTTAAAAAGACATCCTTCAATTCCTCCCATGAGCTAATTTCCTCTGCCTGCAAATGTTTAAACCATTATTTGGTGTCTCCTTTCAAGGATTGAGAGAAGGCCCTCATACAAATATCATCATGGTCAATCTCAAACAAATCTATAAAATGCTCAAACCCTTGGATGTGTTTTTCAGCTGAGATGGAATCAGGTTCCCCATCAAAAATTGGTAGGTACTCATAGTGTTTTGGAGGAAAATCATGAAGGATGTGAGTTAACTTTAAGGGTTTGTATCTATTCTAAGTCTTGGAGGGTGTTGGATCAAGTGTAGGAGATGAAATACCAACCCTGGTTTCATGAGGCTCATCAACTTAGTTATGGTCATCACATGGCCCAGATGGAATTTTTTTATCAAAATCAATGATACAGTGAGGATATGCATGTATAAATTTAAGAGCAGGATATAAAATTGCAAGATTCTCATGATCATCATTATAATGCAGCAGGTAAAGAAAAATTTGTTTGGCATTTTCAAGGAAGGCGCTGAGGCAACTTATAACAAACAATAAAATGCCTTGGAAAAAATCCAATTTTAAGTACTTGTTTTCTTCCATAATGTCTTTTCATACCTCTGTCAAGGGATCTCATCTTCCAGTGAAGTCTCTGAATTACATTCGAAGCTTGAGTGGAGTTGCCAATAATGTTTTGGAAGATGGATTATGCATTGAGAATGGAGTCGCCATTGAAGATTTGAATTTCTGGATTCTTCTACGAGTGGAATCACCTTCAAACTGGTTTTCTGTTGTGTGGAGTCGCCAGAGAAGGAATGCAGCCAATATGTGCCTAACTGTCTACTACTCTTGGACCTTAGAACTCAACCATGTTGTTCTTTCATAGGGAAAATTTTTCAGTTTCATCCCCGACAACGATGCCAGAATGTTAGCACCTTGTAAATCTGTTCGGTTGTGAAAACGTACGACAGAGGTAACTGTTTCAACCAACTTTAGAGCTGAGGCACTAACCTGCTCAACTCAGAGAGGGCTCTCTTGTGTCACTTGATATTTATTTTGGAAATTGGTGGCTAGATTTGGTTTGTTTTGGGGGTTTTTATAAAGTTTGTTCGCCAAGAAGAGGAGGGACACACAGGGCTATGGAGTCAAAATTCTGAAATTGAATGAAAACAATGATCAGCTGATAGAACACTCCAGAGGATAAAGGCTAAGTGGGGCAATGAATCTGAGTTGTAAATTGAAATTTTCAGAGTGTAAGAGGAAAGGGGAAAAACAAGTAACTGCATCAGAGAATTAATAAAATGAATTCTGAATTAGTTAGGAAGAAATACACACAGTTTAAATTGCTTAAGCCAAGAGCATCAAATGATGAATTCTGGGTCTTTAACTCTCCAATTTAAATAGAAGAAAAATGTATATGGAATTAAAGAACACAGGAAATACAAACAGTGAAGGAAGACAAAACTCATATCATAGCTATTAGAATCTTTTCATGAACAGTTCAAAATGCTTCTGCATATGTATTCTATTCAGTCCTAGAAAAATTACAATAGAGTCCAGAACCACCAGAATTGTGCCCTTTCACTTCTGCCCATATTTCAATACACTCAGAACCTCTAATGATTATACAATTTGAGTTCCTTCAGTGTGCAACCGGTTACAATAACTGAAATGAAACGTTTCATCTTCTACAATGATTACAACTGACAGTTTCCAAAAAAAAAGTTTCATGATCCCTGCAGATTCCTCTGATGCTCCAGCTCCTTCTTCTGCCACGTTCTCTTTGAAATGTCACTCATAATCTTTCAAGTATAATTTCATTTATCCATATTCTCATTAAACATTTGGGAATAATATATTTGAAATAAAAATAATTCCCAAATATTTTTTATCCCGTAGAATTAAATTTCCATAATTTAATTCATTCATGTCGTTTTTAAGACCATGTTTTGTTTGCCCAATTCACCATTTCATTGTAAAAACATTTACTTTTACCATTTCCCTGTGAAAAACATTTATTGTGTAATGTTTTTCCAATTTACGGTTTCAATGTGAAAAAAAATTTACTGTGTGTTTTTCCAATTTACCGCCTTTGGTAAGATACCTTTTATCTTCTTCTTTTACTCTCGTAAATCTTTGGATAAAGCATTATCCAAGTCTTCTTTCACGTGCATATTCCCATTTAAATATTTTGCATGGAAACAAGCATTAATGTCTTTGATTTGTAAAATGTAAATTTCACCTCTGTAAAACAATTTCACCATGAGGAGGAATTTCTTTTATTGGAAATCCCATAATCATTATTGGAATGCACTCCTGGAAAAAATGCCGCACATAAAACATATGATAAATGCTTGCATTTATTATATCGGGCTTGGGATAAAAGTGGTTTAATCCAAACTGCTTTTACCTCCTATGTGCTCCAAGTAAAAACACGTGTCCACTAAATAAACTACGGTAGTTTTCCCCGGTCCGCCTTCACATAATTAACCTCCTCGTTACTTTAATCCCCGATATGTATGTGTGCCCTCCATCCAACCTTTGAATTTTTCATATCATAAATTGAGGTTTGTGCCCATGATTTGACATGATTTTATAAATTAAATATTGGATTAAATATTAATATAAATATAAAAATATTTATATTAATAATAAAAACCCATTTTTTTTTTTAATTTTCGAAGGACTTTGGGCATATGAGGCTTAACACATGACTTTGTGGATAAGTTAAGGATGCTTAATAAAAGGAATATTTTTTAATTTCAATGGGGATACGAAAAATAAGGGCAAAAATGAATGAAGTGATGGAACTAAGTGATTTAGATCAGAATTAAGGTTAGGTATAGGCTTGGGATATTTTCCAACTTTTGAATCGTGGAGTACATGACTGTTTTGGATGATCCATTGGGTGAAGGATTTAGGTGATGGGATCTTGACGGAGTTGGTGAAAAAGTTTTAAAATCTGAGTGGAAAGATAACACAAGGACAAGATGCTTTGGGAAAAATTAATGCAAATTAGCAGGTGATAACATGAGGTATTTAGGAAACCTGTATGGTGGAAGCTCACATCCATACACACTTATTTTTGTATAATTCTGGTATAAATATCAGTCACATGTCTTGGCTTGATCAGTCAGATGTAGAACTTTCAGAATCTCTTCACTAACCCTGGGTTTTGTACTGTTGCTTAACAAACAAGTAGCTGGATAGATGAACTGATCAATGAAATCCTTGAAACTGTACTCTATTGAACTCTTTCTCACCAATGAGTTCCAAAATATAACTGACTGTGGACTTCCTTATTCATTTAGCTTCTGGAGTGAGAAAGGAAACTTGTTTGCTTGATAGAATAGGAACATATAAACCAACATTGAATAATATTTGAACATTCCTTCAGTTGGAAACTTAAGGAATTGTTTATGAATGTTGCCAGCCAAGAATTGACTGAAATTAAACTTCACAACAACCTTTTCTTCTATAGAGAAAATGGACAGAAAACCTAAAATAGGTTCATCTACCCATTCATCAAAAAAATAACCTAACAAAAATGAAAGCATGGAGATAACCTGGTTAGCTTTCACTGTGAAAATAGAAGAGGGGTTTGGTGGATTTTTCTTAGGCAGTTGGGCATCCTCAGGGAGGAAAATCTCAAAAATTTGGGCTCTCTGGGGAAATTTTAATTTTTGATACAATTCATTTAGGGCTTCGATAGAGAAAGGGGTGGAGGAGTCACTTTGAGGGATCTGTAGAATTTGGTCAATGGTCTCAGGGGTAACTGTGAACAAAATTTCACCAGTGGGAGAAGCAATGGCTCTTTGATTTGGCAGGTAATTCGCCTGGAATTTGAGGAAGAACTCAGGGAAAGGGTAAGTTTGGGGAAACATGTAGAGGGGTAAATTGGACTGCCAGAGTCCAATTTCGTGAGTCTGGTCGAGGAAAATATCCTTCAACCAACAATGTAATTTGAAAAAATCGAATTCGCACTTCAACTCTACAATTTTATATTCTTTGTCTGCCAAAGGAATGTGGTCTAGGTCAATTGGAGGGGGAACCATTGGGTTTTCAGAGGTGTCGACCGAATTTCCCTTGGGAGGCATAATTGAAAAAAATACAGTAAAAAGGATTTGTAACGCTGCAATTATCGGGAAAAGTTCATCTATTGAAGGTGAGAGATGGCAGTGATAGTTGGTCAGCTAGCTCAACGTGGTTTTCATGGTTTCTTAGTCAGCAAAAAATGTAATGGGGGTGAAACAAGGGTTTTTGTATACATAGGTGTTGTGGTTAGGAATCCCTCCTACAGACTTAGCATTTAAGGGCTCTAATCATGCATGCAGAAAATGACCATTTCAAAGGCCTCTACTTTCTCCTATTCTCCCAACACAAAATCCCACATTCATGCAATACAAAGGTGTAAACACGATTTGATAACTCTACCTTAAGTCCATTGTTTGATGTCAATCCCTTTTCTTTCACTCACTCTTTGATTGCAAGCCTCCTCCCAAAGCTGACCCGCATTCACACATGAACAAACAAAGAGTTGCGAACATGCATTTCATATACTAATTGCTCGGTTAGTTGTGGAAATCTCATAAAATAAATATTCAAATTGAACACATGATATGCTGGGATGAGAAAAGTATTCCTTTCTGTATTAATCTTCACAAGAGTAAACTTACAATATGTGGTCAGCACTACTCCTCGAAACTGGTCCTGGGATCCTCTTCAACTATCCTCCAACTACTTTTCTCTATACTTCTCTTTGCACAAGGATGGCTAAAGGTTGGGACAAGGGGAATGCTCAATTGGGTATAGTTTCTTTACTATGATTTTTCTCCTTTCAAATGGGACCCTTACCCCTTCTTTTATAGGCTAGAAGGAGCTAGGTATTTGGTCAAATGACCGGCCATGCATGGCCGAAAGGTTTAGTTAACTTACCCAAATCTATGTGTTCTGTTAGCAACTTTCCTTTTTTCATGCTTTTGTAGGTACATGCAAGTTGTATTGAGGCAGCTAGCATGTGCATGTGTGCAGTAATGGAGAAGGGCACACGGGCCTTTATAAAGAGGGTTTTTAAGAAGAGTTGTTCAATAGTGTTTTGACAAAGAAGGAATTTGAGATGGCCTGATGCTAGGTAAGCATGTCTGGTGAAAATTAGGGTTATAACAGATGCCCCCTAATGTGTGAGGTCAGAAGAGCATCTGATGGCTGAATTACATTATCAATCTTCACCAACTTTCCAAACAAGTGAGCCCAGGGACTAGAAATCAGGAGGTGCCATCTGCAAAATAACAATTGTCTCACCGAGGCGGGCATACCCATGCTCAGAATGAAATAAAATCATGGCTACCAATCAAATACACTGTAGATCCATGTCATATAACTATATAAACTGTAGCCGCGAGAAATACACAACAGAGCTACATCTCGAAATATAAAAGATATACATGTATAGTATCCATCTTCTAGAAGATGATAAGGCCCGATGGATGGAGATGAGGTCTTCAAAGATCGCGCAACAACTTCAAAATCTTCACATACTTGGGTAGGAATGTAATATGAGTGTATGAATTCACTATCCATAGGTCTTCGATGGCTTGTCAAGTACGAACTAGAGGATCTTGATGATCAGACTGAAGGCTTCATTGATTTCGAACAAAGACTTGATTGGAATTTCAGGATGGTCGGGCATGAGGGCAAGAGACAAACTGCAGAGGGGATGACTCAGGCTTGGTAAAAAATTCCCTTCGACAATAGCACGACAAATGATGAGACTCAAGCAACATGGCATTAACATAAGTTCACGAGGTAGGAGGCAACACAAAACTCTCCATATGTTTGGAAGAATAACCAAACAGAGGAGGACACAACTCAATGTAGTGAGAACAACTTCCTAAGGTCATATTAAATCCCAGGGCTTGATGAACAAACGAAAGGATGTGATTTATCCAAGGGCGACTCATTGTGCTGCCAATACAAATAAAATACTTTTCCCTTCCTATTTTTGGGGTATATTTGATTTTTTTGTCTTTTTCAATAATTTTGGAAAAAGAATAAAAGAATGCTATGTTACAAAGGAGGAATGAGTGTTGCAAACATACTAGTTCGAGGTGCAAGGACAAGAATGATGTTCAAAGCAAGGAAACTCGGAAAAAATCCCTCCCGGGGCCAAATGTGTCAAGACGCAAAGGTCAAGTGCTACAGGGCTTGCGTATAAGGCATGGTTCAGATGGTTCAGTTGAGAGAAACATGGAGCCAACATTAGTCCAAAGACGCGGGTATGAAAATGCGATTGATAAGACACACAATGGTAACGTCCTTCGATGTAATTTTAACGAGCCCAGAGAAGGGAAGCTCGATTGTTTTTCATGTTTAGAGAGTCTGAAAAAACATAAAAGGTGACTCCATTGTGGTACCTTTTTCGAAGGTAGTCTAATTGGTTCGAAAAAGGGGTAAATTAACACCGAAAATACGTCTATTCAAAACCATTTTAACGAGCGTGATAAAGACAAGATCACTCGACAATTTTTTCATTTTTAAGGAGTCTAAAAAAAACTTAACTATGGACTCCATCAAGAATGTTCTTCTGGAACATTTTAACGAGTGTGAAAGAATAAGGTCACTTGACAATCTTTTCAATTTTAGGGAGTCTAAAAAGAGCTTAACTATGGACTCCGTGGGGGTTACTTTTTCATAAATTTAGTCTCTCAGGCCCGAAAAAGGGTTAAAATTATATCTGAGAATACTCTTCTAGAGAACCGAGGCCTCTAGAGTATACCTTTGTTCGTACAGTTGACCATCTGGACCGAAAAAGGGGTAAACTATCGTCGGACGGACGTGACTTCAAATTTCAGTTTAGCGAGCGTGAAGGTCAACAAGATCGCTTGACAATCTTTTCATATTTAGAGGGTCTAAAAAGGGCTTAAAAAAAGATCCGTTATGTTTTGGGAGTCTCGAGGGTGAGGTCAAGAGTGATAAGGAATCATGTAAATGAGGCTAGAACTCATAATCAAGAAAAACTAATAAGGACTCCCGAACCTAAATTCGTTAGTGACAGCATGGACACCATAATGCAACCAGGATCTACCTAGGGCATCCATGTTATGGTAGGCTCTACCACCAAATTATGACACTTCTAAAGCAGTAATGATGGTTCTGTGTCGCAACTCGGTGGGATCAATCCTATGGCAAAGCAGAAAATACAACAAGATGCAGAAAAGACCAAGATGCAAAAAGTGGAGGTGTAATCCTGACTTAAATGCAACGAGTTGGAAGAAATTAGTTTTTACCAAAGGATCGTCAAAACGCCCCAAATCTAAAAAAACTTCCCAATACCCAAAGTAATACTTCCCATGACCATCCAAATAAGACTCTTGAACCATCTTAATGATTTTCAGTTTAGAAAAAATGATAAAAGGGTCCGAAAATTGACAAAAAGAAGCCAAAACTTCTATAAATAGAAGCTGGCAGCTCATTATCACCATTGTTAATTCAGAATTTGACTAAAAGCCAAAATTGTCCCTTTGTGAAAATAATTGATTCTGGGAGCCTCGGTGGATGAAACGACCATCCACTTGGACCAAGTAAGTATAAACTACCTCATCTTGCAATCTAATTCTTTCTTTATGCTGTTAGTTTCATTTTTTGGAGGGGCATAGACCTTCAAAAGGTCAGCCCTATGTCCACGCGGGTTGTCCTATGATAGCCTGCGTGTACACTCACTCTGGCTTCACTCTGGCTTATGGAAAATTGCGTGTACACACGACTGTCATCGCAACAGCCCGTGTGGACCCTCCATTTAGTGTAAAAAAATTAAAAAAGCAAGAGTTAACGCTCCTAAACTTTGCACATGTGCAGGATGTATGTGCACTGGAGAGAAAGAGAGAATGAGGATATTAGTGCATTGGTTGGGGAAGACCCTAATATTGTTGTTGCGTTAATGAAATGTGGATTGTTAAAAAAAAATTGTGTCCTTTCATGCGAGCACAACCTAGGCTACTGAATTCCTTGGTTGATTATTTGCATCTCGATGCAAAGGCCTTTATGCTAGAGGGGCAGTCGTTGGTTTCAATGACAAAGGATATATACTTTCTGATTGGCCTCTCCAGGAGAGGGGAACCAGTCAATTTACGTATGTTTCCATCTGGGCCTCACAACATATTGGAGTTGATTGGACTCCATTGTGAGGCAGGTACAGACAGGACAAGATCACAAGTGTCGATAAGAAAGATCTCAGACTTAGCACTGCAAGCGATCGTTTTGCTCATCGGGCGGAATACTGGGTTTGCGGCTTTGCATTAGGCTTCCCGTGCACAAATGAACTGTGTAGTTCTGTAAGGTAGCTAGAGGGGTAGTGGGGCCTAGAGGGCCCATAGTGATAATAGTGGAGGTCATTCAATGTAAGGTGGACTAAGTCCACTATATTATTAAATAATGCCCACTATGGTAGTTAGATATAATAAATGGGTAATTAGATATAATAAATGTAAGAGGACTTCTTAGAAGATTCTACTTCTAGAAGATTCCTTCTCTAGAATGTTCTGAGATGATGGTAGCACTATATAAAGGGGTTCAAGCAATGTAATGAGACATGAAGAGAAACATTGTATTTGGAGCAGTAGCTCAATAGGAGGATGCCCCCTCGAAGAGGCAAGTGAACAGGAGATGATCCCTTCCATAATATGATCCATTGTATGGTGTTGCCCTACATCAAGGGTTTGGTAATAATAAAGTGTGGTTTCTTCTATATTGCTTTGTGGATCTATTGTGTATTCAGTATTTGTGGTGATTATATTGGTATATCTATTCAGGTTCTTAACAAGTGGTATCAGAGCACTTTCCTTGGGTAGACATTGTGGGCAAATATTTTTTATTTTTGCAGATTTTTTTTTTCGGAGCAGAAAAAAGAGGGCTGCGACATTATCAAATTTTTTGGTATATTTATATGCAAAATTTACAAAAAAGGATTGTATATCTGAGTTCCTCTCAGAAAAACACCTAATTTGAAAAAAAAAATCGTCCGAAACAGAGTCCGGGAAGTCAAGATATTGAAGTTTTAAAATCTGCAAATTTTCAGAATTTTTTCCGCGGACGGCGGCAAGAATTTTTTTATTTCTGTAGCATCTGGAGGCCGAATTTGCCAAAATAATTTACAGATCTGAGCTCTTCTCACAATTTTACTCAATTTCAAAAAAAAAAATCAGCCAAAACAGAGTCCGGGAAGTGAAGTTATGAGCATTTTAACTTCAACAGTTTTTTAAGGTTTTTCCAGAAAAAGCCGCGATTTTCTGCTGTAACTTATTGGGTGAGTCATAGGATGCTCAGATGACTATTTCTTCTAAAAACCTGAAAGACATTCTTGAATCATTCAAAGCTCAATTGTTTCACACATTGGATGACAGATTGGATGCATTTGTACATGGCCTCACAAATAGCCTCACAGACGGCCTCAATGATAGTTTTCGTAGTATTCAAAATTCATTGAATAACATGCAGGAGAGATTTCTTATGAAGGGCCTCATGGATGAATATAATCAAGAAATATATGCTTTATATGATTTTGAGGCAGATTGTGATGATTGGTATATGGATAGTTGTCATTTCTGGGATGACAACCACTTTCATATTTTATTTGATGACTCTACTCCACCTTCTGTAGAGAACATCAATGTCCCACATTAGGAGCTAGTTACCAGCGTTCAGTCTACATATTCTACAGTGGTATTATTCATTCCAGATTCTGCTACGACCCTTTTCCACTATGTGGATGAATATTCTTATTTTGATCCACATGATAGGTGTCAGTCTTTGGAGCATCATTTGGAGTTGGTTATTGGGTTCCAAAATCTTCCACGGGGAGTTCACATGAGCACTTGGACATGGGACCCGGGCTTACAATGGTGGTTGGACTACTTCAACATGGTGGATTTCCTTTCTACATGGGACCTTGGTTCTTCAATCTTCTTCAGCATTATGGTCCACAATTATCCATGGGACCTTGGTATATGGTTGTACATCAAGCGTTGAGGACAACGCTTTCATAAGGGGGATGGAATGTAAGGTAGCTAGAGGGGTAGTGGGGGGGCCCAGAGGGCCTATAGTGATAATAGTGGATTTTTTGGGGGTTTTTCATAGCAAGATGTATTTTACAGGGAAATTTGATGGCCCTAGTATTGAATCATTCATTAAAGAAAGAAAATTAGCATGGGAAGATACTTGGCCCCATTGAGTAAATCTCAAATTGCAAGGTGATGCTGCCGTTTGGTGGAAATCGCTTGATTACAAGGAGATGATGACACTCTTCAATGTAGAATTTGAAAAAATATTGTTAGACAAGTGGTCTCATGGAGAAAATAAGGATAAAGAGAGAACCAAGAGTTTATTTTCATGTGAAAAATCTATATTACAGGTTCATGGTTGTATTCATAAAGAAAATGTTGTTGTTTCTATTAACCCTAGTTGCATGCATAATTTTATCAATGTTCAGTTGGTTAAGAGATTGCAAGTTCCAATAAAGAATATTCAAAGCACACATGCTGAGGGTGAAAATGTTCAAATTTTTAAAGATTTAAAGATTACCATGGATAAATATGTGCTACATTCAGATTTTTATGCTATGGATATGGATGAAGTGGATATTGTTTTGGGATATCATTGGATAGAATCAGTGGGTACCATTAATATTAACGTGTAAAAGAAGTTTTTAAAGTTGTGGTACAAGAAAAAGAAAATCACATTGCAGGATGTGTCTCTTAGTAAGAAAGATGGGCCCATGGAGGCTAGCATAGAAGTTATTGCCTAGTCTGAAGTTGAAACAGAGGCAGAGTCTACAGAAGGAGATGAAACAAAACTACAAGAAGGACATAATCAATAAGCTGAGGTCATTGACTCAAAGGCACAAAGTGTTGCAGATTTGAAGAAAAAAGAACAAATTCCTACAGTTGTTGTATATCGCCATCCACATCATTTAGAGATGCAAAAGTCATCAAGGCAAGGGCATGTGCATCAAAACATTTATGCACCAGTAGGGCACCAGACAGGAAACCGATCAAGAGGTGCATGGAGGAATACTAGCACTACGAGAAGAGCTCAAGCTACAGAAACAATCCCATGGCAACCCCAACATGATGCAGAGAAAGATAATGGTGGAAAGGTAGAAGATAGACATCATGTTTGACTTTCATTGGGATGGATGGATGGTCGTACTTGGTACCATTTGGCTACATTACTTAACCGGTCATATTGTATGGTTTCTTCTCATGTTTCAAGGAAGAAACATGTGAAGGGGGATGGAATGTACTATACCTAGGGAGGTAATATGGGGTCCCTAGGGAGGTACCCAATGGGAATGTAGTTATGTGTTATTAGTGGAAATCATTTAATATATGGGAATGTAGTCATTCAATGTAAGGTGGACTAGGTCCATTATATTAATAAAGGCCCACTATGTTAGTTGGATGTAATAAATGTGAGAAGGCTCTCTAGAAGGTTCCTAGGAGATAGGGAGAGCTATATAAAGAAGTGTAGGCAATGTAATGAAACATAGTGAAGAATATTGTGATTGTACAAGCAAGGATTGCTTGAGGAGTTTTATCCTTCCATAAGGATTAATATATGGTGTTACCCTACCTCAAGGGTTTTGGATATTTCTTGTGTTCATTGTTATGGTGAATAGTTTATGGTTTATTCTTGGTTATTTCTGAAGTATATTTGCAGATCTGGTATAGGTACTTAACAAGTTCAGTGCTTAAATGCACATATTTTTTATTGGAGCACCACATTACTGGATTGTATGAAGAGACAACTAACAGACTGTCGGTTGCGGACTCAGAGGAACTTCGGGTTTGGAACGATTGTTTACTCTTTCTTCTTTGAAAGAGTGCCCAGTTTTAGCCCTCGAGAGGTGGTATGAGGGAATCAGACCTCTCTTCCCACGATATGCAGA
>ML776559.1:1228762-1260175 GCA_009831015.1 Picea engelmannii | reverse complement strand
GAGTCCTTTGATGATGAATTTGTTTCTTGGTTTTTGCGATAGATCCTGTCATAGAGGATTACCCTTATGATAGGATTGACTTCTTGAGAGATCCTGAGATACCGGTACCTCGCGACGAGGAGCGAGGAGAGATGGGTAAGCTTGTTTTTTTTTTTTTTTTGTTGTTTTTATATATATCATTTTTTTTCATATACCATAGTATCTAACAGATATGTGTCTATCATGTGCAAATGTGGGGCCAGTGAGACCAATGAACTATGCTAGGAACATGTGACGTCCCTGGCCAGAGGCCGCACCAACCGTCGTTGGGGGGCCAGCAGTAGCAAGAGAGCTTCCAGCTGGTGAGGTTGAGAGAGTTCTGAGACGAGTAGAGTGAAATTTTACCTCGCTCACTCACATCATCCCCATGGCAGAGATTGAGTATCTGCCACCATCTATGCAACCTCATGTAGTGGGGGCACTGTTATAACCCTAAATTGCACCACACATACTTACCTAGCATCAGACCAACTTATATCCCTTCTTTGCCAAAACTCTGCTGAACAACTCTTTGGAAATCCTCTTGTGTCAAGGCCCACGCGCCCTAACCTATTACTGCACGCGTGTGTACGTTGGTTGACTCACTACAGCCCGCGTGTACCTAACAAAGCACGAGAAAAGGAAAGTTGTTGACGGAACAAAAATCTATGGGTCAGTTAACTGAAACTCCCGGCCATGCATGGCCGATGGTTCGTCCAAAACCCTAGCTCCTTCTAGCCTATAAAAGAAGGGGTAGGGGTACTATTTGGAGGAGGAAAAAATATAGCGAAGAAACTCTGCCCATTTATGTAATCCATTGTCCCAACCCTTTAGCCTTTCCTCATGTCAAAGGAGATTTAACGCAAAGCAGTTGAAGGACAAAAGAAGAGGAGCCCAGGATCAGGTTCAAGGAGCAGTGGCCGGTCTCAGCTTTGATTGTAAGTTGATTCATTTTCAGTAATAAAAAGAATATTTTTCCCGTCTCAATGCATGAATTGTCTATGGTTTGGTTAGTTTATGCTTGATTTCTAACTCTTGAGTAGAGAAGTAGCATGCATGCATAGTTGTTGTTTGTCTTGAGTGCAGGTCATCTGTGGAAGGAGCAACTCAAGAAAGTAATCGAAGAGCAACGGAGGATCTACATCGAACGCTAGTAACAAGGTTAGTGGTCCTTTTCCATGCATGTACTGTGAAAGAGGGGTTTAAGTCTTGGGTTGTAGGTAAAAAGGTAATTTCTTTTTGGTCAAAATCTGCATGCAAGTCTGACCTTAGTTTGATAGTCCGTAGGGTATTTTTCCCAACAACAGAATTGGTGACTCCATTGGGGATAATACTCTTTAGGGTTTTTGGATTTATTTGAGTTTTTGGGTATTTTAAAGATTAGGTTTTCTATTTTTCTTTGCCTATCTTTTTCTGTAAGGTCTGAGCTAGCAGGGAGCCTAGTTCTTCATACCAGTTTTCCCTAACTTTTTCTTGGCGGTAGTTGTCGGGACACACAGAGGTACACGCAACCTGCAGAAGGCCTGCACGTGTGTACCCACACCCTATCCTCTTACAGATCACGTGTGAACGCTAGCTGTAGAGATAGCAGTGGTGTATAGGAGTTCAGAGAACTTTAGAGACAGTCCTCCTCTTCCTTGTCAGAATTATACATTCTTAGGGGGTTTTCTGGAATCCTGTCTTAGTCTTGCTGGTTCACAGTCCTATCTCAGATTTCTTTTTTCGCCTTATTATTCATTGTATTATTTTTCTTTTCTGTTAGAAAGAGCATCCAAACCTTCAAGGGACCCTGGTTATCAATACTAGAGGCCTCTTCCTAGTCTGGAATGCCTATTTTATTTTTTTTGTCTTAGAATTTATACATACACGCGGCCTGTACAAGGTCAGTCCGCGTGTACACGCTTCCTGTTTCTGCTCAGCACGCGTTTGCACGCGTGTTGTTTTAGTGACAGTAGCATACTTGGCAGGCTACTTTTGTTCAGGGTGGGGCAATCATCCCCTCCTTTGATGAGAATTATTCCTCTCAGGTGTTTGAGTCTAGGTTTGAACAGTCAGTAGGTAGGGTCATCTTACCCTTAGCCTGTTTTTTCTCAGTAAATATTTGACAGAAAATAAAAAACAATTTATTTTTTTATGGTTTTTAGACAAGTGTAGGAGTCTTTGTTTCCTTTATTGTCATTGTGTGTCTTTACTTTGATTCTTTGCGATCTGCACTTTAAGCCAAAATTTGTCTTTCTTGGTTTTGTGCTTGTCGGTATTTTCCCTTTGTTGCTTTACTAGCACTTAAATAAATAAATAAAAATCTCTTTTCATTTTCTTCTTTGTTTGAAGAGTGTGTTTATGTATCATTAGCTAGGAAAAAGTATTTCATTTCGTAAGTTTTCTGCAGTGCATTTAGAGCATAAGTAGCTCATAGTCAAGCAAAATTCCTTTAAAGTTTGCTGTATAAAATCTTAGAAAAATTAAACACGAAAAATAAATCTTTCTTTGTGAAAAGTTGTTGAAATTTTGCATTTAGTAAAAGTCTTTTGTTTCCATCTTTTTTCATTCACTTTTTCTTTCATATTTACACATCATCAGTTTCACCTTCATACCCCTTAACATAAGAAAAAGCCTTAAAAACAATGCTAATCTTAAAATATACTAGACTTTTATGTTTGTAGGGTTCACAAACTAGTTCAGGATTAGGGCCTTGAATTAGGTTGGAGAGGAAACTCTTCAAGGCCACTCAAAACCAAACATTAGAGTCTGAGGTAGGGAGTGTCTAAGTCCAGTTTCATGGAAGTTATTCAGGACCCCCCTCTAACACAGGGTATAAACACGAGGTCGCGTGCAGAAAGGTAGCGGAGATAACCCCTCCAAAGCTGGACCAATCGTTGTGGAGAACACATATCGAGGGCTTGTTTTGGGATTCCATCGTTTGCATTTGCCACGGGGCCTCGTGGGTCTTGAATCCATTTGAGGTCCTCAGTTGTCTTCCAGACCATTTTCTCTCGATACCCTTGACAGGTTTCGGGCTTGATACCCTGCTCATTGTGGTCTACCCGACTTTCGACTGTACCCGCCTGGTGACTGTTCGTGTGCTGGCAACCTAGTTGCCAATCTGTTTAGGGACATACACGGGTGACTGCGGGGGTATACCACGGTACCTAGGACAAACATTGGGCCATGCTTTGCAGAGTATACCTGGAGGGTGCTTCCGTATTCGAGTTGCACTTGCACCGGTAAGTTGCTCTAGTGTTGGTTGTTGTAACCGTTCTTCCAAATAGTTTAGTGATTGCTTGTCTTATCTCTTAGGGGCTTCTTTTTAGTGTGTGTTACTTTTGAACGTGTAGAATACCTTAGCATGTCTTGGATCTTCTCACACAGTGGAGGATCCCGAGCTCCGCCAGTCACGAAGGCTTCTGGGCCTGCCGCCGGTTACACTGGAGCCACCCTCGCCACCATTAAGGCGGAAGCTAGACCAACAAGGGTCTTTCGAAGTGACCGGGTTACAAACCATTGTGCCCGAACAACTCCCGGAGGAATCAACCGCCAATCTTGGCTCGGTTGAAACCCCAATCACTAATTTCTTGGCACCTTTTATTATACCAGTTTTTCACGAGCACCAGATAGTGCCTCACACAACTATGGAAACAAACGTTGTTACTTCTTCTGGAAACTCTTCAATTCCCACCACAGTTGGTACCACAGGAGAATCATCTCCTCACTTACCGTCATCGGTTTGAGCCACCATGGTCTCGGCCACAACTACGTCACACAGTGGACCGAAACCATCTATGGCGGCGACCACAACCCCCTTCACACCTTGTGCGACAGGCCCTCTGTTCTCATACGATATGCCTAGTTCGGGTACAAGTCCTGCACTCACTTACTCCATTTTACAGACTTTGGGTCTGGGGGCAGGGAGCTCTAACGCTCCTCTGCAAGGTCAACTTGGGGGCACTCTTGTCCCTTTTAACGCTTTTCCTTACGCCGGAGGTCATATCCCTCCTTCGTCCCCTTCACTTGGTGGTCCGCATCAGCAGTCCGCCGGGCAGCCCCCACACACTAGTTTATTTGGAGCTGGGAGTCAAGGAACACCTGCGCACAGTATGCCGGTAGGTTTGACACCATTTATTTGGAATGATATGTTTGGTAACAACACTTTCTCATCCACCGCTTTCCCGTATGGGGGCAATCCCATTTTTGGACAATCTACTCCTGCGCAGGGTACTATTCCTGCGTAGGGGGCACATATAGCAGGACCTTGGAACTCAGGACAAGGATCTGTTCCCTCCTCTGGAATGTCGTTCTGGGGTAATTATTTCCATATTCAATGGAACCCTGGACAGACTACTATGCCTCTCCCATCAGGACTGGCATGGGGTAATCCTTCCCAAAGTCCTTCGAACACGATGCATGCCCAACACCCTATGTCCTTTATGGGAAATCAGTCGATGATGTCTCCACAGATGAAAAATCCTTACGCTGGTCAAGGCCATGGTTTCTACCAGAATCCGGGCCAGCAGCCAAACTTTTCCTGGAAACCTGGTGCCAGTCAAACTCTAGGACCCTTTTTCCTAGGTTATCAACAACAACCCAAACTACCGTTCCTGGTGAATTTACACTTCCCAGATTTGACAAGGTTGTTAAATGATCCTATTTTTCACGATCCACGTTGGCCTCCTATGCCAACTAAGTTGCCTTTAGACATTCCAAAGTTCGAGACCAAGCTTAATGAAGATCCAGGTGATCATGTGACTACCTTCCATCTTTGGTGTTCATCTAACTCATTGAAACATGACTCCGTACAGTTGTGATTGTTTCAACGTACTCTTATCGAGAGTGCCGAAAAATGGTACATCGAGCTCGATCGCTCAAGATACTCTTTTTTTGGCGAACTGGCAATGGCCTTCCTTAACCATTTCCAGTTACCTGTGAGATACGACGCTGGCACAGATCTGCTCACCAATTTTGAACAGACAACAGTGGACCATATCTCTGATCATATCCGAGAGTGGAGATACCAGAAGAGTCTAATCAAAGTACCAGTCCCACCAGCATTCCTTCTTGAGTGGTGCCTTAAGTCTTTGGTCCCACAGTTATCCAAAGATGTCACGACTTTTGGAGTTTTCTCCGAAGAAGATGCCATCATGAGGGCTCAATAGTTTGAGCTCATCTATTCTCAGTCTGGTTTATTATACAACATCTTGCCAGATGCGCCATGTTTGATATTGGATAAAACTAGACAGAGAGTTGGACCACATGCCGATGGTATTGTTGGTTTAGCACAAACCAAGCTCGCTGAGCAATTGACAACATAGTTGCAACAATTATCCATACAACACACAGCGGCCAGCCAAACTACTGCTTTGGCTGCTCCCCCTACTCAAACGTCGGAAGTACACTTCGTGCAGTCGACTAACCCAAAGGCCACCCAGCAGCCTGAAGGGAAGAAAAAACAATGAAAGAAGGTTAAGGGGGATAAAAAACCCACTGATAATGCTGGTGGGGACAACATGGAAAAATGAAAGGCGAGGTATCCATGCAACTTGTGCACGGAAGACCACCCGACTCATCTTTGTCCTCGAATTGCAGAGGCCCAAAAGTTTGTCACACAGTAACAACAGGCAGTGTTGACTAATACATTTCAACATGGGAAAAATCTAACTCAAGCCTTTGCAAGCACGGAAGGGGGCAGTCAAGGACCCCCTCCATCTTTGAACAACCCCACAAATGTATATATGGTGAAAGGTGATGCTTTTCTATCAACTAGAGCACATGCCTATAGTCAACCAAGCACTTTCGAGAAGGGAAAAGAAGTCGAACTCCCATCTCTTCCTCTACAGATTGAGAAGATGTTGGGAGAAACAATGGCATGCATCCCCAAAGGAGCATTCAAAATAGCTTCTCACAACCCAAACGCAAGGGCCGCCCAGAATTACTCTGTGATGGAGTATTTATCACAAACCCCTTGTGCGATGTCTTCTTTGGAGGTCCTCCAAAGCTGCCCTGCTCAGAGGAAAGCCTTGTTAACCGCTTTGGGCTCTACTGAGACTTGTAATCCAGGTACCATCATGTTAGATACAACCGACTTAAAACCTCGTCTGCCTTACCACGTAGCATTTCAGATAGTAGTGGCTCATCCCACGGAAATTTTTACACGAAATATCTTCCGCACGGTGGTCGACGAGGGCTCCTTGACATGCATTATGTCGTTAGCATGTTGGAAGGCCATTGGCTAGCCTGCTTTGTCTCCATCACCTACTCTCCTCACTGCTTTCAACGATCGTTCTTTCCGACCACATGGCATCGTTCCTTCTTTCCTTGTGCAGTTAGGAGGGAAGACCGTGTGTGTCGAAGTAGAGGTAGTCGATGATCCCCTCGACTATAACCTCTTGTTAGGACGGAGTTGGAATTATGCTATGCAAGCTGTGGTTGCTACAATTTTTTGAGTCTTGTTGTTTCCACACGAGGGTCGGATAGTGACCATCGATCAACTGTCTTTCTCTAGACCTGACCCAGCTTTGGGGGCATCCACGGTCCCTATGATTGATAATCCTCAACTAGGTGTCGTTAACATAGGAGTGGGTTTGTGCCCGTCCTTGATGGGTACCTTCGATTACCCACCTCCTCATGACAATGTCAAATTTATATCTAATCACTATAAGGTTGAGATTTTTCAAGTTTCGTCGTTCCGCATGACTTACTTTGAGGATCCTTGGATTCTTCCTTCCCCATTAGCCACGATGGATGAGACAGGGCACCCTGGCATGTCCATGCCCTTATCGACTACTGAGGTAGTGTACTCTTTAGTCCAGCAAGCCTCAGCTAATCCTGATCCGACTCCGGCACAAGAGTTGGATCCACTTCTAGAGTCTATTTGGGCTCAGGGTTCTCTCGCTAACGTCGATTCATTAGACTTAGTCTTGCCTTCTGACGAAGCAGTAATCGAAGCAATGACTAGTCCAGACACACCTTGGGAAGATCTTCATCACAAATCATATTTCCTCTCAAAGTTAAGCTGAATCAAAGAAGGAGAATTCACCGTGACTATGACTGGAGATAGGTCTTGTCATACTAATCCCTTAGCTACACACAAGATCTATGTTGAGGGTAATATGGAAATCATTGCTGAACCGATACCTATCAATATCTCCAGAACCCCTGGCGTCATAGACAATGTTTTCGTCGGAGCATATAACTCCCCTGAGGAGATGCCAGGCATTGACCCACAAAGTGTCGATCATGAGCTAACTTTGTTGTTTTTCAAGCTCGCTTTGAGATCCAAAAGCAACATCCAGCGAGACTGCATTTATGATTTTCGATCTTGTTCAGATTAACTGAGAAAAGTAACCATTGTGGAGTCTTCTTTAAGCCCTTTTCAGACTCCTTAAAGATGAAAAGATTGCCGTGTGACCTTGTTTCTTCACACTCGTTAAATTGGTCCAGAAGAACGTTCCTTAAACGGGTCTCCTTTTAAGCCCTTTTCAGACCCTCTAAAAATGAAAAGATTGTCGAGCGATCTTGTGACCTTTCACGCTCGTTAAACTAAAATTTGAAGTCATGTCTGTCCGGCGGTAGTTTACCCCTTTTTCAGTCCAGACGGTCAACTATACGAACAAAGGTATACTCTATGTAATTCTCATTCTTTAGAAGAGTACTCTCAGGTATAATTTTATTATTTTTTTGGGCCTGAGAGACTAAATTTATGAAAAAGAAACCCCCACGGAGTCCATAGTTAAGCTCTTTTCAGACTCCCTAAAATTGAAAAGATTGCCGAGTGACCTTATTCTTTCACACTCATTAAATTGGTCCAGAAGAATATTCCCGACGGAGTCCATAGTTAAGATTTTTCAGACTCCTTAAAAGTGAAAAAATAGTCGAGTGATCTTGTCCTTGTCACACTTGTTAAAATGGTTTTGAATTGACGTCTAATCGGTTCTAGTTTATCCCTTTTTCGAACCAACTAGACTATTGTCAAAAAAGGTACCCTAGTGGAGTCTCCTTTTATGCTTTTTCAGACTCTCTAAATATGAAAAACCACTGAGCTTACCTTCTTTGGGCTCGTTAAACTTACATCGAAGGACGTTACCATTGTGTGTTATATAAACCGCCTTTGCATACCTTATCCACCAGCCTTGTAACAGTTTGCTTCTGCGTCTTAACACCTTTGGCCACCGGAGGATTTTTCCTGAGTATCATTTTACCAGAACATCAGTCTTGTCCGTGTGCCTCGAGCTTGTATGTTTGCAGTACTTGTTCCTCCATTGTAACGTAATATTCCTTTATTCTTTTTCCAAAATTATCAAAAAGAACAAAAAAATCAAATATAACCCAAATAGAGGATGGGAAAAGTAATTTCTTTATTGGTAGCATAATGAGTCGCCCTTGGATAAAGCACATATGTCTGTTTGATCATCAGATTATGGGATGTAGTACGACCTTAGGAAGTTTTTCTCGCTATATAGAGTTGTGTCCTCCACCGTTTGGTTATTCTTCCAAACATATGGAGAGTTTGTGTTGCCTCCTGCTTTGTAGACTTATGATTAACATATATGCTACTTGAGTCTTATCACTTGTCGTGCTATTGTCCAAGGGAAGTTTGTCACTAAGCCTGAGTTGGCCCCTCTGCAATATGTCTCTTGTCCGCATATCTGACCATCCTGAACGTCCAATCAAGTCCTTGTTCGAAATCACTGAAGTCTTCAGTCCAATCATCAATATTATCAAGTCCATAACCGACGAGCCATCGAAGACCTCTGGGTAGCGCAGTCGTACACTCATATTACACTCCTATCCGAGTTTTAGAAGATTTTGAAGTTGTTTCTCAAGCTCTGAAGTACAACCATCATGCCGAATCAGCTTCTGGAAGATGGATACTCTATATGTATATCTTTCTGATTTCGAGATGTAGCTCCGATGTGTATTATTCGTGGCTACTCTTGATAGTTATTTGACATGGATATACAGTGTATTTGATTGGTAGCCATGGTTATCTTTTATCCCAAGCATGGGTATGCCTGCCTCGGTGAGACATTTGTTATTTTGCAGATGACACCTCCTGGTTCCCGATCCTTGGGCTCAATCGTTCGACACATCAGTAAAGATTGGTAATGTATTTCAGCCATCAGATGCTTTTCTGACCTCACACATTAGGGGACATATTTTATAACCCTAAATTGCACCACACATGCTCACCTAGCATCAGGCCAACTCATATCCCTTCTTTTCCAAAACTCTGCTGAACAACTCTTTGGAAATCCTCTTGTGTCAAGGCCCACACGCCCTAACCTATTACTGCACGCGTGTGTATGCTGGCTGACTCACTACATCCCACATGTACCTAACAATGCATGAAAAAAGGAAAGTTTCTAATGGAACAAAAAGCTATGGGTCAGTTAACTGAAACTCCCGGCCATGCATGGCCGAGGGTTTTTCCAAAACCCTAGCTCCTTCTAGCTTATAAAAGAAGGGGTAGGGGTACTATTTGGAGGAGGAAAAAATATAGCGAAGAAACTCTTCCCATTTACGTAATCCATTGTCCCAACCCTTTATCCTTTCCTCATGCCAAAGGAGATTTAACGCAAAGCAGTTGAAGGATAGAAGAAGAGGATCCCAGGATCAGGTTCAAGGAGCGGTGGCCGGTCTCAACTTTGATTGTAAGTTGATTCATTTTCAGTAATAAAAATAATACTTTTCTCGTCCCAATGCATGAATTGTCTATGGTTTGGTTAATTTATGCTTGATTTCTAACCCTTGAGTAGAGAAGTAGCATGCATGCATAGTTTTTGTTTGTCTTGAGTGTAGGTCATCTGTGGAAGGAGCAGCGCAAGCAAGTAATCGAAGAGAAACAAAGGATCTACATCGAACACCGGTAACAAGGTTAGTGGTCCTTTTCCATGCATGTACTGTGAAAGAGGGGTTTAAGTCTTGGGTTGTAGGTAAAAAGGTAATTTATTTTCGGTCAAAATTTGCATGCAAGTCTGACCCTAGTTTGCTAGTCCGTAGGGTATTTTTCCCAACAACAGGCACCACAGACATGGGTTCAGATTTTTCAACATTTGGCAAACGTTGTTGATCATTATAACAGGGCCCACAGGCACTGTCCTTAGTTAGGATAGACTTTTTCATGTCGAGCGTACTACTTGTATATTTTTTTAGGGCATAAGCCCTATGACTCATCACAGGTCATATTTTTGAGGCGCTTGCGCCCACCTATGTACTCTAATGTTTTTGATATTATATATGGATTTTTATGTCTTTTTATGGGTTTATGGAACACATCTACTTTACAAATGTATTTACATGTGTGTGTGTGTGTATTTTTCTTCATATGTGTGCAAAATGCCAATCTAATACATGATTAGCTAGGGTGTCTGTAACTTGATTCAATCTCCTAGGAACATAGATATACGTAATGTAATCAAAGCTTCGTTTAAGAGATGTACCCTAAGAAACCGTCGGTGTAGAGTAGGATCATAAATCCGATACACTCCATTTAACTGAGACACAACCAGTTGAGCGTCTAACTATACTCGGAGGCGAGAAATACCATGTGGCAAAGTGTAATGCAACAATTCTAGAACTGCATTGTACTCGACAACATTGTTTGTGGTGTCACCTAAGAAGATACCTCCTGAAGATAACAACTGGCCTTGAGGTGTGTAGATTACCCAAGCAGTGGAAGAAAGCCTTCGAGTGTGTTGGTTGGTGTTGTCCGCAAACCCAAAAAACACCTCTGATTCACTTGACATCTGCCACAGTGAAAAATATGACATCAACACGACCCATCCATAAAACTGAAAAGGGGGTAAAAACTAAAACATGCAAAATGTACAGGAACTATACGTATGTTACAAAAAGTTACCCAAGGTGAACTACCTATGAGTAATACTTCTTGAGGTAGAGACCATTTCTAGGCTCTGCCAAAGCATTTCCCTCAAAGTCTACTGGATGATAAGCACCCTTTTTTAGAACCCTTTTACGATGAAAGGTACGAACTACATGGGTTTGAATTTTCCTGCCCCCAGGGATTCCTTATCCTGGTCATAGACTAGGACAAGGTCTCATTCAGAGAAAATCCGAGGACGAACGGACATATCATACTGACACTTGACTTTTTGTTTGTGAGCCTCGTTGGCCAGGGCCGCATCATGACGCTGCTCAAGATATAATAACCTCTCTTCAAGTGGAGAAGTGTCTGGCAGTAACTGTACTGCCAACTTTAGGGACATGATCTAACATTCTATAGGCAAGACTGCTTCCAGCCCATAAACGAGTTGAAAAGGTGAGAAACCAGTTGTAGTCTTAACAAACGTTCGGTAAGCCCATAATGTCGAGTATAACATCAAATGCCAATTTTACTTGGCCGAATTGATCGTTCGTTGTAGGATGGTCTTAAGAGATTTATTTACAGCTTCCACCTGACCATTCACTTGGGGGTAGTAGGATGACAAATGTTCTTGCTGCAACCCAAGCTTTGATGTTAATTCAGTCATCATTTGGTTCTGAAAGTGACTGCCATGGTCAGTGACAATCTCTCTCGGGACGYTGAACCTTGCGATTATGATCTGAAAATAGAAGGCTTACTTGTTATGCTATGCAAGCACCCTCTACTTCATTAAAATAAACTTTACAGGACCTTGCTTCATGTGTTAAAATATGCAAGATAAACTTATGTGTTAAGTTTATGTATCTTCTTGTAAATGCTTATATGTGAGGATATGTTCTTTTAAATGGTTAAATATGTACTTTCAATAAATACATAGCAACATAACTTGCAGAAAATAAACCATCAAGCTCAGAACAATCACAACATGATAAAGGAGTTCACCCCCCTCCGGGCTACATCTCCTTGAGCCTCCATTAATGGACTTGGATCTCTGGGATTAATTAGTCAAAAGTTCTTTTACAAGATGTTTCTCAAATCCAATGGAAAAACATACTGTACCATTGGGATCAGAACACATAAAAACCCCAAAAATGACTAATAAAACTCTGAAAATGGATCATGGCTGATCCGGGCATGACCTCTTCTACATGTGGCCTTAAGCTTCACTGAGCTTCTCTTTGGAAAAAACACCTGTAAAAGTCCTCAAAAGCCTCTGAAACCTGTCTCAATGTGTTCAGAGCATAACAATTATCCAAACATGATTATTCAATCACAGAAAACAAACATAGGCTCACCAAAACATGTCCTCAATCAATGAGGGCTTCAAACTCCCTAAAGCTTGCTGAAAATTCAATGGTGAAAAACCTGCAAAAGAAGTCTTCAAATGGCCTTGATAACTGTGCCAATGGATTCAGGACGTCCAAGAACCCCTAGCTGGGCTTTTACGACACCTCAATCGGCCAAAAAATGAAGAAGATAGGCCTCCTTCCATTCTCTTCCTTCAAGCTTGCTGGCTCTGGTTTGCCAAAACGCACCTCTGTGTGCTTGAACCAAGAACAGGCTCCAAATTCATGTTTAAACCCAGCACACGCACACAACCAAATAACTGTGCAAACTGTAGGATGGTTAGGGTGCCTCCAGCCCCTAACCGCCAAGCTCGTGGGCACATGCAGTCACCATAAGACCACGCACAATAACAAAAGGGGGCTCCCTTTACAAGGCAAATAAAAATGCAACATGTGGCGGTTCATTTTGCACAACTGTTGAAACCAACACCAAACTTCCGCGTTGTGATCATATGTTAAACACATAATAAAACCGTGGCTACATTTTAAAAACCCCGCGCGCAATCAACGAAGGGCATAATCATAAGGTAGTGTTAGTAACATGGTTGTATGGTCGTATGGGCTCTGACTCCTGCGCATACGGTAATGGTGATATGTTAACACCACAAAACCATGGGCTGGGGCTAAGCCCCAGCCCGACCCCCGCGCCAATATATAAAATATTTAATTTAAATAAATTTTCTTACATACATACAGTAAGAAACAAATCTTGGCGCGTTGGTAGGGCGACCCTTGTTAAAGATTTCACGGTGGGAGGAGGTCGAGGGTTTGACTCCCGTGGACTCATAAAATTTTACATAAACGAACCAATAGACCAATATCGGGGTGCCACGTGGCAGCCCATGATTGGGCCACGTGGCACCCAATCATTTGACCAAACAATGCCATGTGTCAAGATATCATTCGCCCTCAACTGCCAACCAAAATCTGCCACATCATCACATGCCATGTCATCATACAGTCGCCATGTCAGCATGTACGAACTCTGCCATGTTAGCCTATATGGACTGCCCAGTCAGCGTCCATTTTTTTTATCTGTTTGACGATTCGGACAGATCGCGATATCTTTCGCTCTCGACGTCCGTTTGAGACAAAACGAATTGCGTTGGGTTCGTGATGATGAGGGATACACTCTCGTTCGTTTTGAGGCAATTCTGATCACATTGATTTTTGAGCTAAAATTTGACCCCTGGTCTAGATTTTGATCACGCCTTCCCACTGAAAGGCTTTTGGACCCACAAAAGCTTATGATTATCTATCTGCTTTCAAGTTATATCAACTGATTCTAATTGAAAAGTCTTTTCGACAATCACCTGAATACTTTGACATGCCTTGCACTGCAACTGGCTATGTCCCTCAACCACTGTTCTCTGGCTGCTGCTGACCCACTGCTCTCTTTTTGGTTGGAAGACTGCCAACCTTCCCACTGAGAATCAAGTCCCTCTTGTGAACTCTTTGACGTCAACATAATCAGCTCTCCAATGGCTACAAAAACTTCCTGCTACATCTTGTCACAAGCCAAGAAAACCATCAATCTTGAAAACAAATTCATACAAGACTGAAAAATGATGCCAACAAAGTCTTTTGCTCTTCAAACAAACTGTCGCATCTTGTACTTCATCAAAGTACATGGTGTTTTCCTGCATCTTGGTGTACTCAAAATCAACTTACAAGTCAACAAACACCATTGACTAAACATAAGTCGAAAAACATGATCGACACAACATAGTCGTCAGACAATCATCAACACTAGTCGAGACTCATTTGAAACATATCAACCTTCCCAAACTGACAAGTCGACAAACATGATACATAATCATATAACAATCATGAGTCATTCATGATGAACTATCACCAGGTTCACTGCTTACACATACACAAAAACAAATGCATGTGCATGACTCTTCAACTCTCCTTCTAGTACAAACATAAGTACATAAACCCCGTAACATGTGGGTACATAAGAGATGAACATGAAAAAGATACATGCCTGTAACAAGTGAACATCATATCCATCTTTTACATCCTCCTGGTGAATTTATGCAACAACAAAAATGCCTTCAAAATGAATTGCATTCACATGCAACTTGCATCATGCAAGTTGTGATAAACTGGTGCAACTTATCATACTCTCGACATAAATGCACACATAAGGCTGAAAAGTGCATTTACAACAGAAAATGCAAGCCTTACTTTCTCAAGAAATCCAACCATTTCTTACCAAGCCAACTCAATGGTGACTTTTTCTGCTGAAAATCGTCCTCTTGTGAATCATCTTGACTCACATCGATGATGGAATCTCCTCTTCCATTCTTGCCAATTTCTTTTTCCATCTACTTCTTGTGCTATGGATGAGTAGTTGGATGCAATGTCCAACATTGGTCAATGAGATGACCCCGCTTCTGACAATGAGTGCAAATATTTTGCATCCTCTTTTCACGTTGTCTTTGCTTATAAAGTTTCCTGAAATTGGTCAATCTTTTCCAACATTTTGAAACATGATGGTTATATAAACCACAATATGTACATGGATTTTTTCTTCCATTTTTACATACAAATTTACCATGCTTAACATAATCAAAAGCAACTGAATGATAAGCAGAATTATACCTTGAACATTCACCTTTATCGCCTCTTTGAGGAGGTGAATCTGAAGAGTTACAAGCTCTCCTTTGAAGACCATCAACAATGTTCTTGTCCTCATCACTGTCACAACTCTTTCGTTTCACACATTCACATTCATCTTGAACACAAGCCTTGCATGCTGGAGGGATTGAACTTTCAACAAAAGTTTTTGAACTTTCACCTTTAAAGCCTTCTTGAGGAGGTGAACTCGAAACAAAATTTGTTCTTGGAACTTTTTCCCTTGTCTCCTCGACTTTGGAATTTTCTCCATCTCTTCATTCATATCCAAGACCACAATACTTAGGTCTCTCTTCAACAACAATAGGCTCAACAATGCCTTGTGCATGCTTACCCAAACCTCTACCTTCATAGACCATTTTTAACAATAACTTGGACCCTATTCCTCTTGTGTGCTTTTCAAAAACACCAAAACATTCTTCTTGAGAGGAATTAGAATATAAACTAACATTGCATACCTTATGTTCATGCATGTACTTGGTAAGGGTTTCCTTTGCCTCATGGAGTTGAATCTCCATCTCATGCAACTTTGCAAGAAGCTGGTCTTTCTCCTCCTTCATGGCCATCAACTGCTCTTCAAGGGCAATGCTCTCATTTCTGTCTTCACACATCTCTTTGGATCATGGATCAAACCCCAAAAATGACTAATAAAACTCTGAAAATGGATCATGGCTCATCTGGGCATGACCTCTTCTACATGTGGCCTTAAGCTTCACTGAGCTTCTCTTTGGAAAAAACACCTATAAAAGTCCTCAAAAGCCTCTGAAACCTGTCTCAATGTGTTCAGAGCATAACAATTAGCCAAACATGATTATTCAATCACAGAAAACAAACATAGGCTCACCAAAACATGTCCTCAATCAACGAGGGCTTCAAACTCCCTGAAGCTTGCTGAAACTTCAATGGTGAAAAACCTGCAAAAGAAGTCTTCAAATGGCCTTGATAACTATGCCAATGGATTCAGGACGTCAAAGAACCCCTAGCTAGGCTTTTACGGCACCTCAATCGGCCCAAAAATGAAGAAGATAGGCCTCCTTCCATTCTCTTCCTTTAAGCTTGCTGGCTCTGGTTCGCCAAAATGCACCTCTGTGTGCTTGAACCAAGAACACGCTCCAAATTTGTGTTTAAACCCAACACATGTGCACAATCGAATAAATGTGCAAACTGTAGGACGGTTAGGGCGCCTCCAGCCCCTAACCGCCAAGCTCGTGGGCACATGTGGTCACCATAAGACCACACACTATAACAAAAGGGGGCTCCGTTTACAAGGAAAATAAAAATGCAACATGTGGCAGTTCGTTTTGCACAACCGTTGAAACCAACACCAAACTCCCGCGCTGTGATCATATATTAAACACATAATAAAACCGTGGCTACATTTTAAAAACCCTGCGCGCAATCAACGGAGGGCATAGTCATAAGGTAGTGTTAGTAACATGGTCATATTGTCGTATCGGCTCCGACTCCCGCGCATATGGTAATGGTCATATGTTAACACCACAGATCCACAGGCTGGGGCTAAGCCCCAGCCCGACCCCCGCGCCAATATATAAAAGATTTAATTTAAATAAATTTTCTTACATACATACAGTAAGAAACAAATCTTGGCGCGTTGGTAGGGCGGCCATTGTTAAAGCTTTCACGGTGAGAGGAGGTCCAGGGTTCGACTCCCATGGACTCATAAAATTTTACATAAACAAACCAATATACCAATACCGAGGTGCCATGTGGCATCCCATGATTGGGCCACGTGGCACCCAATCAGACCAAACAATGCCACGTGTCAAGATATCATTCACCCTCAACTGCCAACCAAAATCTGCCACATCATCGTACGGTCACCACATCAGCATGTACGGACTCTGCCACGTCAGCCTGTACGGACTGCCCAATCAACGTCCATTTTTTTTACCTGTTTGATGATTCGGATAGATCGCGATATCTTTCACTCCCGACATCCGTTTGAGATGAAACAAATTGCATTGGGTTCGTGATGATGAGGGATACCCTCTCGTTCGTTTTGAGGCAATTTTGATAACATTGATTTTTGAGCTAAAATTTGACCCCTAGTCCAAATTTTGATCAGATTATCTGGTTGAACAAAAAGAGAGCTACAATCTCTCCATCATCTTTAAATGTTGGCATAGCTTCGACCCATTTCGTGAAGTAGTCTATGGCTACAATGATATAACACTGCCCCCTTGATGAAGGAGGGTTGCATGTAGTGTAATCAATCCTCCACTTGGTGAAGGGACCAACTGTGATGTTAGGAAACATGGGAGCGGGATATGCACTCATATTCCAACAGAAGATTTGACACAGGTGGTACTTCTTGACCGATTTGATACAATCTTTGATTAACATTGTCCAAAAGTAATCGGCTTGTAAAATCTTTTGGGTTGTTGCCAACCCAGACAAATGACCGCCACATGCTCCAATATGGGAATAGTTAAGCATGATAATTGCTTCTTCATGGGTGAGACATCGGTGAAGGATGCAATCTACACCTTGGTGATACAAAGTGTCATCGATTATGAGATAGTTCTTAGCCTGATGGCATATACGATGACACTCATCGCGAGAAGTAGAGGTAGTGCACTTCAAAGTCTAGAGATACACAAATATATCTCCATACCAAGGATCCAAAGATGCGATAAAAAACATGTCTCCTCTAATAGGCGACTCTTTGGGCATAACCTCACCGGGTTCAACCGGAAGTTCCAAGATGAGTTCTGCAAAGATCAATGACTTTTTGGATTTCGCTGAAACAAAATCTAATTCAAATTCCTGGAGGAAAACTATCCATCTACTGATCTTCCTGCCGATGACGCATCGTGTTAATACGTATTGAAATGGATTCACAACGACAATGACAGTGGTCTTGCGAAACAAAATATAATGACGAAATCATTGAACAGCATGAACGACCGCCAACGCAAGTTTTTCAATATGGGAATAATTGAGTTCCGGTCCAACTAGGCCTCGAATCAGGTAATAAATCACATGTTCTGAGAGGAATCATCCTCCTGAACTAATACAATACCGATAGTTGACTCTGCCACAACCAAGTAAAATAAGAAATCTTTGTTATAATTAGGTGGTCGGAGCATAGGGGTAGTCGTGAGGGAATGTTTCAACGTGTTGAAAAAGAATTGAGCGACTTCGTCCCAATGAAAAGGAACGTCATTATTTAACAAACACATAAATCCCTTGGTGATCTCGCCATAGTTGGCTATGAAACGCCTCAAAAAGTTTTCTTTTCCCTGTAAACTTTGGAGCTGAAGGATTGTACGCGAGGGAGGCAACTGAAGTATTGCCTCCACCTTGAGAGGATCGACCATGATCCCTATTGTTGAGACTATGAACCCTAACAGCCTACTTGACGTTACGCAAAAGATGCATTTGTTTGGATTTAAGCGAATCCGGAAGTAGCGACATCGCTCAAAGATAAGTCAGAGGTGTGTGGTATGATCCATTCTCTTGCGAGATTGTGATGCTAAATCATCTAAATAGGCTTTGACTATATGCTTGAGATCATGGAAAGAAAAAGACATGGCTCGCTGGAAGGTAGCTCCAGCATTTTTGAGACCAAAAGACATCTTACGTTAGGCAAATGTACCCCATAGGCAAATGAAATTTGTTTTGTGTTGGTCTTCGGGTTTGATCTGTATCTGGTTGTATCCTGAGAAACCATCCATGAAAGAAAAAGCCTCACAACCGGTGCATTCATCGACTATCTGGTCAATTAATGGGAAAATTATCTTTTGGATAGGCTTTGTTCAAATCATGAAAATCCATACATACGTGAATCGTGCCCTGTTTCTTGTTGATCGACACAAGATTTGACACCTATTGGGTCAAATGGACAAGATAGATAAAATCTGCTTTGAGCAGTTTCTCTACTTTAACCTTAATAGCAGCTGCTTTCCTTGGATTAACTGGACAAAGCTTCTACTGAACTGGCTTGGCATCAGGATAAGTTGTGATTTCATGTTCGACTATTTTTGGATCAATGCCTGACATTTCCTCGTAAGACCAGGCAAAAACGTTGCAGAATTATTTAAATAAATCTGTGTAGATTTGAATCTCTTCGGGGGAACAGTCATCTTCGACGAACACATTCTCCATGACACCAGGGGTTCTGGAGATATTAATCGGTATAGTGTTAGCGATAGTTTCCATATTACCCTCGGCATAAACCTCATGCGTAGCCAAGGGATTGATAGGACAAGACCTATCTCCAGTCATAGTCAAGGTAAATTCCCCTGCTTCGATTCTTCTTAACTCTGGGAGAAAGTAAGATCTGTGATGGAGATCATCCCAGGGTTTGTCCGGACTAGTCATTGCTTCAATGATTTATTCGTATGAGGGCAAGACTAAGTCTAACGGATCGGTATCAGCGAGGGAAACTTGAGCCCAAATAGGCTCTAGAATCGGATCTAACTCTTGTACAGGTGTCAGATCAGAGTCAGAGGAATATTGCTGGACTAAAGAGTACATTGCTTCTTCCACGAACAAGGGCATGGACATACCATGGTGCCCTGTCCCTTCCATCGTGGCCGATGGGGAAGGAAGAATCCACGGATCATTGAAGTAAGTCGTGCGAAACGATGAAACTTGAAAAATCTTAACCTTATGGTGGTCTGATATGAACTTGGCATCGCCCTGAGGAGGTGGGTAATCAAAAGTACCCATCAAAGGTGGGCACAAACCAACCCCTACATTGACGATGTCGGGTTAAGGATTATCAATCATCGGGACCGCAGATGCCCCTAATGAAGGGTCAGATCGAGAGAAGGACAATTGATCAATGGTCACAATCCGACCCTCGTGTGGAAAAAACAAGACCCAGAAAACTTTAGCGACCACTGCTTGCATGGCATAGGTCCAACTCCTACCTAACAAGTGATTGTAGTTGAGGGATACATCAACTACTTCTACCTCAATGCACACGATCTTCCCTCCTAACTGCATGGGGAAAGAGAGGATGATGCCATGTGATCGGAATGAACGACCGTCGAAAGTAGTAAGAAGAGTAGGTGACGGAGACAAAACGGGTTGGCCAATGGCCTTCCAACACGCCAATGACATGACGCATGTCGAGGCACCCTCATCAACCACCGTGTGAAAAATATTCTGAGTAAAATTTTTCGTGGGATAAGCCACTACTATCTGAAATGCTATGTGGTAAGGGAGATGAGGTTTTAAGTCAGTTGTATCCAGCATGATCATACCCAGATTACAAGTCTCGGTAGATCCTAAAGTGGCTAACAAAGCTTTCTTCTCGGAAGGACAGTTTTTGAGGACCTCTAAAGCAGACATCGCACAAGGGATTTGAGACAAATCCTCCACCACAGAATAGTTCTAGGTGTCCCTTGTGTTTGGGTTGTGAGAAGCTTTCTTGAACACACCTTTTGGGATACATGTCATTGTTTTTCCCAAAGTCTTCTCGATCTGGAGAGGAAGAGATGGGATTTCAGCTTCTTTACCTTTCTCAGAGGTGCTTGCCTTACTGTAGTCATGTTCTCTAGTTGATATAAAAGCATCACCTTTCATCATATACATATTTGCATATGCAGGATTGTTCGAAGATGGAGAGGGTCCTTGACTGCCCCCTTCCGTGCTTGTAGAGACTTGGGTTAGGTTTTTCCCATGCTAAAATGGATTCGTTAACACAACAGGCTGCTGTTGTGACACAAAATTTTGGGCCTCTGCAAGCCGAGGGCACTAGTGGGTCAGGTGGTCTTCTGCGCACAGGTTACACAGATACTTCACCTTCTGTTTCTCGGTGTTGCCCCCACCAACATTATTAGTGTTTTTCTTACCCCCCTTACCCTTCTTACGTTGTTTTTTCTTTCCATCAGGGTGTTAGGTAGACTTTGGATTTGTCGATTGCACATTGTTTACATACGACATTTGGGTAGGGGGAGCAGCCAAAAGAGTAGTTTGGTTGGCCGTTGTATGTTGTATAGACAATTGCTGCAATTTTTTTGTCAGTTGTTCAGCGAGATTTATTTGTGTTGAAACTACAATACCATCGGCATGTGGTCCAACTCTCTATCTAATTTTATCAAGTATGGATCATGGTGCATCCAGAAAAAATCTCGTACAACAAACCAGATTGAGAATAAATTAGCTCAAGCCGTTGAGCTCTCATGATGGCATCTTCTTTGGAAAACACTCCCGATGTTGCGACGTCTTTAGATAACTGTGGGACCAAAGACTTAAGGAATCACTCAAGCAGGAATTCTGGTGGGACTGGTACCTTAATCAAACTCTTTCGGCGTCTCCATTCTCGGATGTGATCAAAGATATGGTCCGCTTTTGTGTGTTCAAAATTTGCCAACAATTCTGTGTCGACGTCGTATCTCATGGGTAATTGGAAATGGTTTAGGAAAGCCATTGCCAATTCTTCGAAGGAAGAATATCTGGAGTGGTCGAGCTCGATGTACCATTTCACAGCACTCCCAATGAGAGTGCATTGAAACAATCACAATTGTACGGAGTCGTCTTTCAATGAATTAGATGAGCACCAAAGGTGAAAGGTTGTCACATGATCCCCTGGATCTTCGTTAGGCTTGGCTTAAAACTTTGGTGTGTCTGAAGGAAATTTTGTCGACATAGGGGGACAACGTGAATCATGACAGATGGGGTCATTCAACAACCTCATTAAGTCTGGAAAATGTAAGGTTGCTAGGAAAGGTAATTTTGGTTGTTGTTGATAACCATGGAAAAAGGGACCTGGAGTTTGACTGGCACCAGGTTGCCAGGAAAAGTTGGGTTGCTGGCTAGGATTCTGGTAGAAACCATGGCCTTGACCAGTGTATTTATTCAGAATTTGAGGAGACATCATCGACCGGTTCCCATAATAGGACGTAGACGGTTGGGCATGGGGTGCGTTAGAATGGATTTGTGAAGGGTTTCCCCATACCGATCCCATGGGCATAGGTCCTGCACCATGCCTGGGGTTCTATTGATTGTGAAAGAGGTTACCCCCAATCGAAATTCCTGATGAGGGAACTGATCCTTGCCAAGAATTCCAAGGTCCTGGTGTGAAAGGATTTCCTGGGTTTTCCCCCTGTACAGGAATAGTACCCTGCACAGGATTTGGTTGTCCATAACCAGGGTTTCCCCCAATTGAGAAAGCAATTGACGAGAAACCATTATTACCAAATGCTCCGAACAAATAAAACAGTGTCGAATCTACCAACATACTATGTGAAGGTAGTCCTTGACTCCCAACTCCAAACAAACTATTGAGTGTGTTCGTCTTGGTGGAATGCTGGTGAGTTCCACCGAGTGAAGGGGACGAAGGAGGTATATGACCTCCCCCGTAAGGGAAAGCGTTATAGGAGGTGGAAGGGCCTCCCATGGATCCTTATAGAGGAGTGTTAGAACTCCCTGCCCCTAGACCTAAGGTCCATAAAGTGGATAAGGAAATTACAGGACTTGTACATTGAGCTAGGCATCCCATATGAAAATGGAGGGCCTGTCGCACTCTGGGTGAAGGGAGCAGTAGCCGCTGCCATTGACAGACTTGGACCACTGCTCAAGGTAGAGGCAGTCGAGACCATGGTGGTCCGGACCGGCGATGGCGGGTTCAGAGATAGAATACCCTTGGTGACGACAACCATGGAGGGAATATGAGGATTCCCAGAATAAGAGACAACATTTGTTTCCATTGTTGCCCACTTTAAAGGTGTCGAAAGGTCCTCTAACATAGGTTGGTCAGGTGTAGTTTCCTGTGACCCGGTCACTTCAAACAACCCTTGTTGGTCCATTTTTCACCTTAGAGGTGGCGGGGGTGGCTCCAGTGTAACCGGTGGCAAGCCCAGAAGCCTTTGTGACCAACAGAGATTTTGATCCTCCACTGTGTGAGAAGATCAATGACATGATAGGGCTTTCTACTCGTTCAACAAAAATCAGCACACACTAGAAAAAGTCCCTACAAGATAAAACAAGCAAACATTAAACTAGTTGGAAGAACAGTTACAACAACCAACATGTTGGGCCCCAACAACTCCCCCTATATTTTTTACAAAATTTAAAGGGCCCCTATTAAAATCTTGATAATTATAATGAGCTACAGAATCAATCTTTTCAAATAGTTCCATACCTTGGCTTGCTTTGAGACAAACTTAATACATTCACTATAGTATGAAATATTCATTACAAGAGTATATGTCAAAAGTTAGAAATGAGCATAAAAATCTCAATTTAAACAAAAACTTTAATTTTTATCAAATGTTTATTTTCGTTTAAATTATGATTATGTGTTCATTCTTTTGATCATTAGCAAGTTTGACTATTTTGAATAATGTGTTCAATACTTCATCAAATTTTATCTTGGTTGGTTTCTCATTTTCATAAAATCATTTGGTGATATTAGTTAATTAAATTCTTTTTTCATTTTGCATCTCATAATAATAATAAAAAATCAAAATGAATTATCTATCATTTGTTTGATTTTGTAAAAAATCAAAATTAATATTTTTCTCTTCTCCATTAACTTGAATCTTCTAGAGTTTTAGGATAATAATAAACAATGTTTGTTTATAACTTATAGGTAGTTTAAATTCATTTTTTATTTTTCTAGATTTTGTTTTATTCTCATTTTTTAGGTTATTAATTTAGGTTTCTTTTTGTTTCACAGGTTTCTGTTATCAAATAATTGATACGGATATGATCATGACTTGATTTTATTATCCAATTACGTTAAAGATGATTGATCCAAAAATAATATTGGATTGCTACAAATAATTTTATGAGCAACAACAAATAAAATTTGGAAAGGCGTCAAGATCAGACACACAATTTTTCAGGACTGATTGCAGCCAAACTGTGAGGAATGTGGAGAAACGGTTGAAAACCCAGAAGCAAAATGGACCCATTTACCTTTAGCGAAGAGATTTTCCCAAACAAATGCACGATTTGAGAGATATTGGGGTCTCTTTTAGAGGTAAATTTCAGGTGGCGGAAATTAATAGCGACACCCAGACTGTTTATTCATTTTATAAATATATGAGAAAGATCAGAGCCATGAGGATCCAAGAATTGGAGAGGAAGATTTTAATCCTCTCTTTTGTACATTGTTTCTTTTGTAATCTTTTTATTTCTTTTCAAATGGAGTAATGGATGGCTGAAGCTTTGGGAGAATGGATGAGTATTTTTAAAGAAGAATATGGAATTCCAGGTTGCTTAATGGCTTTTGTCTTGTAAGTAAAATGATTTTATTTTCATATAATATCTTCATATTCTTTGAATAATTGATTATGCATTGATTTAAATAGCTTTAGTCTTTTTTATCAATACATGGTTAATTATTATCATTTATATATTAATTTTTCCAATCTTTAAGAGTTTATTATCTAAAACAATTCTTTCAGGGCTACAATATGGGCATGTGATTTTGAGAAAGAATATGAGAGAGTAATTCATCTTTGGCTTTAGACCTGTGTGATACTTATTCCATTTCATTCTTTCATTATTGTTGTATTATGAAAATGTTATAACGGTTGATTTTAGCTTTAGCTTGTCAATTATATGGTGTTTTCATACTGTTAAATGTTATATGTTGCCCATAATTTCTTATTCCATTTTTTTTTATGTGTGATCAATTGATCATTTGATTATTATGGAATTTATTTCTAATGTTAAATTATGGATAATATTAATACCCAAAATTGAGTTTTCTTTCGTTCTTAAATATTGATTATCTTAAGATCACACGATTTTTATTTAGTTGTCTTCCTGTTGTTATTAATTTACTCCAATATCAAATACTTCTTTGAATGTATTCTGGAAGTGCTAGTATTGTTCTGTTATAGGTTTCCCTTAACAACAATACATGCAGGAGCTCATACAACACAGAAAGATAAATACGAGTTTCGTTGATTAGCAACAGGTTATTATGTGTGTTATTTAGTTAAGTTGTTTATGAATGAAACAACGAATGTATGGTTCATCTTTGACTATCCACATGTTCATGTTTCATTAATGTTTTTGCAAGATTCTTTAAATTTATAAAAGAAAAACAATAAATATTTTTATGTACTTTCTTTATCTGCTTCCTAGAAGAAATCATTTTTCCATTGATTTTCGTAAGTTTCGATTAAAACTTGCAGCTTGTAAATCATGTAAATAAATGAGACTTATATATCTTCTGCTTAAATACAACTACTACAGTTACATTAGAGCATATATATATATATATATATATATATATATATATATTGTTTTAGTAATTAGTTATTTATTTCTNGCAGCTTGTAAATCATGTAAATAAATGAGACTTATATATCTTCTGCTTAAATACAACTACTACAGTTACATTAGAGCATATATATATATATATATATATATATATATATATATATATATATTGTTTTAGTAATTAGTTATTTATTTCTCTCTTTTATTCGTTTCTTTTAGGATTCTTAGATTGGCTAACGGAGCCATTAAACCCGTCAGAACGAGTTACACCAAATGGGTTGGGTTATTTAGACAACCCTAGACCAGACTCGCTCTTCCCGTTGACGGACGGTCAATTTCTCCCGTCAACAAATGGCGCTAGAAGGAGGGCCAGACTAACAAGATGGCCTTATAGGAGTCTTTGTTTCGAATTTAATTAATTTCCTATGGATCCCCAAATCATTGTGTTGGAACATGCTTTCCACTTCTCATTACCTAATATTCCCAACAAGACAGTCTCTCTCTTGTCCAAACTCACCTTTGATGGTGGGGGGAATGTATCCGCAAAAGACCATATTAACAAGTTTTGGTGTAAATGCATCAAGCATGATATTTCTGATTTAAAGGTTTTGTGCAGATTATTTTCTTTCACTTTCAGGGGTTGAATTAAACATTGGTTTGAGTCTTTTCTAGCATATCACATTTTTTATTTGTTTCAGTTTGTAGATGAATTTTTAGATGCTTTTGAAATCTATGATTACAATCAAATATGTGAAGAATTTCAAACTTTGTTAATCAATGGTGATTCATCTTCAAAAGGCTTTTCGACAAGAATCCATCATGTTCTTTGTAAATTTAATCTTGATGACATGTCATTTGTATTAAATCTCCTCTATTATGCTTGCATCCAGTCATATTCAATCGCAAATGATGAAGTAGTTACAAATACTATCACTCAATTGCAAGAAGAATTGTGTTCACAGGATGAGAGAGATCCATCTGAAAATGTTGAACAAGCAAGAGAGGTAGAATCTATTGAAAATATTCGTACTAATAATCAAATTGGTTTTTCCTCTGAATCATTGTATTTTCAGTCCTCAACCATTGTGGAAGAAGATTCGATGTTGGGTCAACATGAATGTCTTCGTTCTCCTAACTCTTTCTCTAGTCAGTATTTAAATTTGGTTATTGAAGAAGACTTAGGCGATGAAAATGATCTTAAGCATTCTAACATTCCAATGAAACTGATTAGAGATGTAGATCTGCAATTGGAAAAAGTAACCTTAAACCCTCATCTACAAATCATACCTTATCAACATGAAAGATCAGATGTTTTCCATGAAAGTTTTGAATTATCTATCGTATAGGAGGCAAATTTAGATGATCATATTATGTTGAAGAATTTATCACCAAAACAGAGTGAAAGTTTTAAGGAAAATGAAGAGGAATGTCTTGAGAATACCATTGTTAAATATCATAGCTCAAGATATTATTTTCATGTGCTTATTTCTGATTCTTTTTACTCTTTATATCCCGATCTCTTCTTAGATTCTAGTGGATTTGATACTTTACCCACAATATCTTACTCTTTGCCACCACAATCCAATCTTTTCGATATGCCAAAATTTGGTGAAACTAATTCCAAACATAACACTTATCAAGTCGGATTTGATGCTCTTTCACTTTCATCACTCGAATGGAAAAATGACATGTTGCAAGATGATTTTACACGATTTATTTTTGAAAAAGACAATGCACTCATCCTTATGGAAATCAAATATTCTACATTGCATATTCGTTCTTTAATTAGTTCGAATTTTAATGTTTATGCTTCACATTTTGAAATGATCAATCTCATCAAAGGAAACATTCAAACCAATAATCTAACTGATATCATGAATCCTCTTATGATGTGTTCCCCACTGATATATCCATTTCATCAAAGTCATAGTTTGCATCCTAATTTTTATGCCATGATCTTAGAATGGCTTGAAGATTCGTATCTAAAAAATCTTCATAATAAAGATAAAGTTGTGCTTGCTTTGTTTCTATATAAATATCTAAGAAGTAAGCATAACATGATTCTCTTAGATTCTTCATGTGAAGAAATTGATGAACACTTGGAGAATGGTCAAGAGGATGGGGCACTTCGGCCTTGGCTGATGGTTATGTCAGGTCCCTATAATAATGACAAGTTTTTCAAACTTACTTATGTTCTTCCATGCCATTATGACCCATATCACGACCATATTGTAGAATGGTTGGAGGATTCATACATCGAGAAGTTTCAAAAGAATGGTAAGGTCGTGCTTGTTTTGTTTTTAAAAGAATATATAGGAGGTAAGCATGACATATTTCTTTTTCATCTACAAATACTACATTCTTTTATTCTGATTTTCAATTTTCTATGCTGTGCAGGATTGAAGATGCTCTTGTGGCTGCATTGGAAATACAATTTTACTTAGAGTTTTGATCTATTTAGTAGTTAGAGTAGGTTTAGGAGTAGGTTTTCTTTTAGTTTTATTTCTCAGGTTTTCTCTTTGTAATAACGCAGTTATGAACACAAGCGGACACACCATGAGAACCATAACATGATGATTGTCAAGGAAGTCCACATGATCCTTTTCTCTCTGTTTTTCGTTGAATATTTCTTTTCAAAGCCATAGTATTATTATGAAAATTTTAAATGAAAAGTAAAGAGATAAGTAAATTTAAACTATCAATTCAACCCTGAACCAAGGTGCCACGAGTAGGACTGCACTCATCTTAATGAAGATTTTTCTATTTTTTTTTCAGTCTTTTTTTATTTTTAATAATTATGCCTGGTCAAAGTGACATCTTATGCATCACTATCTTAAGAAAAGGACTTGCTCGCACATGATATTTTATATGATTCAGTTCTTCCTTTATTTTACAGTGAGATGATAGTGGATACAAAAACTCAAGTTTATCTTTGGCCAAAATCATTTCCTGAAAAGTTTTCTTTTGTGTACTTCTTATTTTGAATCCCATTAATAAAATTTGATTTGGTTTGTTGTGTGTTTTTGTTTTCTTTGATTGCTTTGTGTGATTTTTCTTCTTATCTTTCTTTTTGAATCAATATATTTCTGATCAAAGAGATATTTTCAAAGGAAACATTTATTTTAAGACTTGTGTTTTTCAAGCAATTTGAAATAGTTCAAAGAGGTTCTGATATTAAGATATAGCTCAGACAATTGATTTTTAAGTCAATTGTCACTTTCATTTTGTCCTCAAATTGTCTTTGCCAGAGTATTACACTAGAGATATGGTTTAAATCTTTGATAATTACAATGATCTTTAAACTTTTTATGCCGTCCATATTCTTAAGGAATCACTTTTAAGTGCTTCCCCATTCTCTAGATGATTTCTTAAAGGAAATCTAAAATATCTAAACCATGATAAAACTTCTAGTTTTGAAAGCAAATAAATAACATGGTCAACTATTCACCTATATTGCAACTAACCTTCAGTATCACCCCGCTCTCTTTGTCATCAAGAAATCTATAATTGTATTATTATTTAAAAGTGGCCTAAGAGGATTGAAAACACTTATGTGTGGGAAGTGTGTGTAAACCCATCGGGGTACTGAACAGGCTCGCTGGCAGCGGGTAAATGCACACATGATACCAAGACAACTTCGTCGGGGTACTGAATAGGTCTATTGGCAACGAAGCAATGTTGGGTCGAGAGGTAGCAGGTATATGTTTTCAAATTAACTTTTATGGAAGTATACATCATGTGGATACAACTATTGGATGGGATTAAAGTACTTGAGTGGGTTAAATGACATCCCTGTCGAGGCTATGGACACCTGCTGGCAGCAGTGGCTCTGTCAACGGTATTGAAGTTCTTTTATAAACATCGTGACTCTTTGATTAAGACATTATTTCAGGTTATAATCCCCCGCAAAGAAAATTCTATTGTATGATTATAACATTGAGCTTATCCTAATACCATATGGTCTCAGAGTGAATTTATTTCAGGGAGCTTAAATCCTTTTATTAGTCTTATTATTTTCTTTCTAAGATGAAATCTTACCAGATCAGAGATAACTGCTTCACCCAGTAAGTCGCCATTTGTTGGGCCCCAACAACTCCCCCTATATTTTTTACAAAATTTAAAGGGCCCCTATTAAAATCTTGATAATTATAATGAGCTACAGAATCAACCTTTTCAAATAGTTCCATACCTTGGCTTGCTTTGAGACAAACTTAAGACATTCACTGTAGTATGAAACATTCATTACAAGAGTATATGTCAAAAGTTAGAAACGAGCATAAAAATCTCAATTTAAACAAAAACTTTAATTTTTATCAAATGTTTATTTTCATTTAAATTATGATTATGTGTTCATTAGCAAGTTTGACTATCTTGAATAATATGTTCAATACTTCATTAAATTTTATGTTGGTTGGTTTCTCATTTTCATAAAATCATTTGGTGATATTAATTAATTAAATTCTTTTTTCATTTTGCATCTCATAATAATAATAATAAATAAAAATGAATTATCTATCATTTGTTTGATTTTGTAAAAAACCAAAATTAATATTTTTCTCTTCTCCATTAACTTGAATCTTCTAGAGTTTTAGGATAATAATAAACAATGTTTGTTTATAACTTATAGTTAGTTTAAATTCATTTTTTATTTTTCTAGATTTTGTTTTATTCTCAATTTTTAGGTTATTAATTTATGTTTCTTTTTGTTTCATAGGTTTCTATTATCAAATAATTGATACGGATCTAATCATGGCTTGATTTTATTATCCAAAAACGTTAAAGATGATTGATCCAAAAATAATATTGGATTGCTACAAATAATTTTATGAGCAACAACAGATACAATTTGGAAAGACGTTAAGATCAGACACACGATTTTTCAGGACTGATTTCAGCAAAACCATGAGGAATTTGGAGAAACGGTTGAAAACCCAGAACCAAAATGGACCCATTTACCTTCCACTTGGAGATTTTCCCAAAAAAATGTACGATTTGAGAGATATTGGGGTATCTTTTAGAGGTAAATTTCAGGTGGCGAAAATTAATAGCGACACCCAGACTGTTTATTCATTTTATAATTATATGAGAAAGATCAGAGTCATGAGGATCCAAGAATTGGAGAGGAAGATTTTAATCCTCTCTTTTGTACATTGTTTCTTTTGTAATCTTTTTATTTCTTTTCAAATGGAGTAATGGATGGCTGGAAGCTTTGGGAGAATGGACGAGTATTTTTAAAGAAGAATATGGAATTCCAGGTTTCTTAATGACTTTTGTCCTGTAAGTAAAATGATTTTATTTTCATATAATATCTTCATATTCTTTGAATAATTGATTATGCATTGATTTAAATAGCTTTAGTCTTTTTTATCAATACATGGTTAATTATTATCATTTATATATTAATTTTTTCAATCTTTAAGAGTTTATTATCCAAAACAATTCTTCCAGGACTACAATATGGGCATGTGATTTTGAGAAAGAATATGGGAAAGTAATTCATCTTTGTCTTTAGACCTGTGTGATACTTATTCCATTTCATTCTTTCATTATTTTTGTATTATGAAAATGTTATAACGGTTGATTTTAGCTTTAGCTTGTCAATTATATGATGTTTTCATACTGTTAAATGTTATTTGTTGCCCATAATTTCTTATTCCATTTTTTTATGTGTGATCAATCGATCATTTGATTATTATGAAATTTATTTCTAATGTTAAATAATGGATAATATCAATACCCAGAATTGAGTTTTATTTCGTTCTTAAATATTGATTATCTTAAGATCACACGATTTTTAATTAGTTGTCTTCCTGTTGTTATTAATTTACTCCAATATTAAATACTTCTTTGAATGTATTCTGGAAGTGCTAGTATTGTTCTGCTATAGGTTTCCCTTAACAACAATACATGCAGGAGCTCATACAACACAGAAAGATAAATACCAGCTTCGTTGATTAGCGACAGGTTATTATGTGTGTTATTTAGTTAAGTTGTTTATGAATGAAACAACGAATGTATGGTTTAACTTTGACTATTCACATGTTCATGTTTCATTAACGTTTTTGCAAGATTCTTTAAATTTATAAAAGAAAAACAATAAATATTTTTATGTGCTTTCTTTATCTGTTTCCTAGAAGAAATCATTTTTCCATTGATTTTCGTAAGTTTCGATTAAAACTTGCAGCTTGTAAATCATGTAAATAAATGAGACTTATATATCTTCTGCTTAAATACAACTACTGCAGTTACATTAGAGCATATATATATATATATATATATATATATATATATATATATATATATATATATATATATATA
>ML776559.1:1123755-1228712 GCA_009831015.1 Picea engelmannii | reverse complement strand
ATATATATATATATATATATATATATATATATATATATATATATATATATATATATATATATATATATATATATATATATATATATATATATAGTGTTTTAGTAATTAGTTAGTTATTTCTCTCTTTTATTCGTTTCTTTTAGGATTCTTAGATTGGCTAACGGAGCCATTAAACCCGTCAGAATGAGTTACACCAAACGACTTGGGTTATTTAGACAACCTCGGACCGAACTCGCTCTTCCAATTGAAGGACGATCAATTTCGCCCGTCAACACAACACTAGAGCAACATATCGGTGCAAGTGCAACTCGAAAATGGAAGCACCCTCTGGGTATACTCTGCAAAGCGTGGCCCGATGTCTATCTTAGGTACCGCGTGTTGGTTGTGGAGCCTAATTGTCTTCCTGATCCAGAGGTCTTTTACTTTCATCTGTGTTTATACCCCATGAAGTATTTACACCCCAGAAGTATGTATACTCTTCCACGTGGGGGAGTGCAGAGGGGGTTCCCCCTCTGCGGGGTCCGGGGGGGCTATCCCCCCGACTGGGGGGTCTGGGGGCAAGCGGGCCTTTGAAGGAAAAATTGCCTTGTAAATGTATATTGTAATTTCATTGTAAATCTGGACCATTCATTATAAGGTCGCAGATCTAACGATAGAGATTATGTTAGGGTTTTTTGCCTTAGAAGACAACTCTCTTTTATGAGGGAAATGTATTGCGGCTATGATTGATGGTGAATATTGTATTCCGAGATAGGATATTGTGAGAGAAATAAAAGGAAGTTAAAACGGGTTTGTTGTAGGTTGTATCCCTTCATATGTTGGATAATAATAAAGCAAGGACCTGGCAATTTATCTGGTGGACGTAGCCCACATTGGGTGAACCACATAAATTTGTGTCTTTATTATATTGTGTATCTTCTATGTTTTGTTTCCACATTTGTTTTATTTTATTGCTCCACGGTCCTGTTTTTCTAACAACTGATATCAGAGCGAAAGGTAACTCGCAGGAAAAGAGGGTTCCTGGTTTGAGTGGGAGCAATGTTGAAAGATGGAAATTTTAGGGTTGAGAAATTTAACGGCCAAAACTACCAGTTATGGAAGATGCAAATGGAAGACTATTTATATCAGAAGGATCTATTCCTACCATTGGGCGGAATAAAAAAGAATTTGGTGGCTACGAAGGACGAAGAATGGGAGATTCTTGACAGAAAGGCTCTAGGAATGATATGATTAAGCCTGACAGCATCGGTGGCTTTCAATATTTCGAAAAAAAAGACAACGAAGAGTTTGATGGACGTGTTGGCCAAATTATATGAAAAACCCTCGGCATCCAATAAGGTATTTCTAATGAAGAGATTATTTAATATGAAGATGTCAGAAGGTGGGTCTATTGCAGATCATTTAAATGATTTTAATACGATTACTAATCAACTAAGTTATGTAAAAGTGGACTTTGATGATGAGGTCAGGGATCTTCTAATCTTGTGCTCATTGCCAAAAAGTTGGAACGACTTGGTCATGGCTGTAAGTAACTCTGTCTCTGGTTCAAATACTTTAAAATTTGATGATGTTGTTGGTGTTATCCTTAGTGAGGAAATGAGACAGAAAAGAACAGGTGAGACATCAGGAAATGCGTTGAACATGGAGAATAGGGGAAGACAAAAGGATAGAGGAAAAGGTTTTGGGAATCGTGGGAATTCTAGGAAGGGCAGATCCAAATCCAAACTTGGAAAGATTGAGTGCTGGAATTGTGGGAATAAAGGACATCTGAAGAAAGACTACATAGCTCCAAAGAAACAAAGATATGGACAACAGGAGAGAAATCGGGAAGCAAATGTAACAGGTGATGTGTTACAAGATGCTTTGATTCTTTCTGTAGATAATATTTCTAAGTCTTGGGTAGTAGATTCAGGGGCTTCATTTCATGCAACACCCCATAGGAAACATTTTCTAGATTATGTTTAAGGTGATTTTGGACAGGTTCATTTGGGTGATGATGCACCATGCAAAATTGTTGGAATGAGAAAGGTAAAAATAAAGCAACACAATGGAAACCAATGGTTGTTGAAAGAGGTAAGACATGTTCTAGATTTAAGGAAAAATCTAATTTCAACAGGGCAGTTGGCAAGTGAAGGTTGTATATCCATATTTACAGATAAGACGTGGAAGGTCATCAAAGGATCATTGGTGATAGCGAAAGGAGAGAAGGTAGGTACATTGTATTTATGTACTGGCAATACTGACTCTTCTATCTCTTTAGCTTCTACATGAGTGGATATAACATTGTGGCATCATAGGCTTGGACACATGAGTGAGAAGGGGATGCATATACTTCACAAAATAAATTTGTTGCCAGATCTTAAACAAATTGATTTTGACTTCTGTGAGCATTGTGTTTATGGAAAACAAAAGAGAGTCAGATTTCTCAGAGTCTGAAAAGAAAAGAAGAGTGAAAAGTTAGAGCTTGTGCATATAGATGTATGGGGACCAAATCAGGTATCATCTCTTGGTGGTTCTCATTATTATGTTACTTTTATTGATGATGCAACTAGAAAAACTTGGGTTTATTACATTCGACAAAAATCTTATGTTTTTGATACTTTTAAGAAATGGAAATCTTTGGTTGAGAATGAGACAGGAAAAAAGTTGAAGTGTCTCAGATCAGATAATAGAGGTGAATATTGCAGCAAGGAGTTTGATGATTATTGTTCATACCATGGGATTCATAGAGAGAAGACAATTCCAAGAACACCACAAGAAAATGGTTTGTCAGAAAGGATGAACAGGACAATCATGGAGCTTGCAAGGAGTATGAGATTGCATGCTGGTTTTCCCTTACAGTTTTGGGCTGATGCTATAGATACTATTGTTTACTTAATAAACATAGGACCTTCAAGCTCTTTGGATGGTAGAATTCCAGAGGAGGAATGAATAGGAAAAAAGGTAAACTATTCTTTTTTGAAAACTTTTGGTTGTGAAACATTTGTCCATATTGATAAAGAAAATAGAACAAAGCTTGAGGCAAATTCCAAGAAATGTACCTTTATTGGATATGGTGTTAATGATTTTGGTTATCGCTTATGGGATTATGAAAATAACAAAATCATTAGGAGTAAATATGTCATATTCAATGAGAAAGTCATGTATAAAGATCACTTGCAGGGAAAAAATAGGAAAAAGAAAAACAAGAATACACAGTGCTTGATGAGATCACTGAAAAATAAATTCCAAAGGAACTAGAAAATCAAAATGTACAACAACGGGAGCAGCAGGTACCTCAAACACCTACAAGTGTTGTTGGAAAATCTACCAGGTTAAGTATACCCCCTGAACGATACTCTCCTTCATTGTATTATTTATTGTTGACTAATTCTCGTGAACCAGAATGTTATGAAGTGGCAATGCAGGTAAAGACCAAAAAGAAGTGGGAGCAAGGCATGAGAGAGGAAATGGATTCCTTGGAAAATAACCATCCTTGGGAATTGGTTTAGTTGCTGCGGGAAAAAGAGCATTGTATAATAAATGGGTTTACAAGTTGAAGGAAGAAGATGGAGGAGAAAAGCGGTACAAGGCTAGACTTGTTGTAAAGGGGTTTGCACAAAAGAAATGTATAGATTTTGATGAAATATTTTCTCCTATTGTTAAAATGACTTCAATTAGAACTATTTTATGTCTTGTGGCAGTAGAAGATTTGCATCTTGAACAGTTATATGTAAAAACATCTTTTCTCCATGGGGATTTGGAGGAAGAGATTTATATGCAGTAGCCACAGGGGTATGAGGTCAAAGGGATGGAGAATTTGGTATGCAGGTTGAAGAAGAGCTTATATGGACTAAAGCAAGATCCAAGGCAGTGGTATCTGAATTTTGACAGGTTTATGATAGAACATGGTTATAGTAGATGTCATTTTGATCATTGTGTTTATTTTAAAAAGCTAGAAAATAGAAGCTTTATTATCTTGTTATTGTATGTAGATGACATGCTTGTTGCAGGGTCTAATATGCAAGATATAAATGTGCTCAAGAATAAATTATCCAATTCATTTGCGATGAAGGATTTGGGTGCTGCAAAGAAAATCCTTGGTATGAGAATAACAAGAGACAGGAAAAATCACAAACTGATATTGTCTCAGGGTGAGTACACAGAGAAGGTGTTGGAGAGGTTTAGAATGCAGAATGCAAAACCAGTTAGTACACCTTTGGCCAGACATTTCAAATTAACTAAGGAAATGTGTTCCAAGACACAGGAGGAGATAGAATACATGTCCAATGTCCCATATTCATCAGTAGTTGGCAGCTTGATATATGCAATGGTTTGCACAAGACCAGATAGTGCTCATGAAGTGGGAGTTGGGAACAGATATATGAACAATCTAGGTAAAGAACATTGGGAGGCAGTAAAGTGGATTCTCAGGTATTTGAGAGGTACTACTACTCATGCATTATGTTTTGGAGGTTCAAACACTTTTCTACAGGGATATGTTGATTCATATATGGCAGGTGATAAAGACAGTAGGAGGAGCACCACGGGGTATGTTTTTACTGTAGGTGGAACAACAGTAAGTTGGATTTCGAAACTGTAAAAGATTGTTGCACTTTCAACAACAGAGGCAGAATATGTTGTTGCTATAGAGGCTAGTAAAGAGATGATTTGGTTATAGAGGTTTATGGAGGAATTGGGAAAGAAGCAAGAGAATAGAAGGTTGTACTGTGACAGTGAGAGTGACATTCATATTGCAAATAACTCAGGCTTCCATTTGAAGACTAAGCATATACAGTTGAGGTACCACTTCATACGATCCACCTTGGAAGATGGATATTTGAAGTTGGAAAAGATACACAATAGCCAGAATCCTACAGACATGTTAACAAAGGGAGTAACCAGGGAGAAACTGAGTTCTTGCTCAGTTTCGATTGGTCTTCAAGAATGATGATGAAGATGAGAAATTTGCTAGGTCCAAGAAGGTTAAGAGTCTAGCATATACAACAACGGTGGAGTTGTTGAGATTAGTCTCCAAGTGGGAGATTGTTGGTTATGGAGCCTGATTGTCTTCTTGATCCATAGGTATTTTACTTTTTACCGTGTTTATACCCCATGAAGTATTTACACCCCAGAAGTATGTACACTCTTCCACGCGGGGGAGTGTAGAGGGGGGGTAGGTCCGGGGGGGCTATCCCCCCAGCTGGGGGGTCTGGGGGAAAGCGGGCCCCCAATGGGGGTTCGGGGGCGAAGCCCTCGAAGGAAAAATTTCCTTGTAAATGTATATTGTAATTTCATTTTAAATCTGGACCGTTCATTATAAGGTCGCAGATCTAACGATAGAGACTATGTTAGGTTTTTTTGCCCTAGAAGGCAACTCTCTTTTATGAGGGAAATGTATTGCGGCTATGATTGATGGTGAATATTGTATTATGAGATAGGAGACTATGAGAAAAATAAGAGGAAGTTACAACAAGTTTTCTATAGGTTGTATCCCTTCATATGCTGGATAATAATAAAGCAAGGACCTGGCAATTTCTCTGGTGGACGTAGCCCACACTGGGTGAACCACGTAAATCTGTGTCTCTATTATATTGTGTATCTTCTGTGTTTTTTCCACATTTGTTTTATTTTATTGCTCCACGGTCCTGTTTTTATAACACCGTGATATACCCCCGCAGCCACCTATGTATGTCTCTAAAAATATAGGCAACTAGGTTGCCAGCGTGCGAACAATCACCAGGAAGGTACAGTCGACAGTCGGGTAGACCACAATGAGCAGGGTATCAAGCCCGGAACCTGTCAAGGGTATCGAAAGAAAGTGTTTCGGAAGACAACTGAGGACCTCGAACGGATTCGAGACCCACAAAGCTCCGTGGCAAATGCAATCGACGAAATCCCAAGATAAGCCCTCTATATGTGTTCTCCACTACGGTTGGTCCGGCTTTGGAGGGGTTATCTCCACTACCTTTCTGCACATGACCTCGTGTTTAGCCCTTGCGTTAGAGGGGGGTCTTGGATAACTTTCACGATACTAGACTTAGACACTCCCTAACTCAGACTCCAATGTTTGATTCAATGGCCTTGAAGAGTTTCCTCTCCAACCTAATTCAAGGCGCTAACCCTAAACTAGTTGGTTGACCCTACAAACATAAAAATTCTAATTAATTTTAGATTTAGCGTTATCTTTTAAGGCTTGTCTTAAGTCAAGGGTTATGGAAATGAAACTAGTGATGTTTTGAGCGACGCAAAGAGAAAATAAACAAAAAACTGGAAACAAAAATAACTTTTAATAACAAATTCAAATGTGCGTTTTCCTAACTAACTTTTCAAGATAAAAGTTTCTAAGATCTTTGAACAACAAAATCAAACATGATTTCACTTGACTACGAGCTACTTAAATGTCATAAGTAAACAACCAAGAACTTATGAAAGAAAAGACTTCTCCTGGTTACTAATACAAACCAACAACTATTTAACCAGACCAAGAACTAAAAGTTTTTTTTTTTTTTTTAATGCTCATAAAGAAAAAAAGGAAAAATAACAACAAGTAAAGACCAAGAAAACTTCTGGCCTAAGTGAAGATCGCAAAGAGTCACTTTAAAAATAACACACAAGCAGATTAAAATGGACTCTCACACTTTTCTAAAAACCCTATAAAAGGAAAATTTTGAGGAAAACTTCTTAATGAAAAAGAAAGCTATTGTTGTGATCACACCTAAGTTACTGACCGCTATGACAGAGACCAAAAAACCTGAGAGGTATAAAACTTGACAAAGAAAAGGATGATTGCCTCTCCTTAAACAAAAAATTTCTCAATAGGCACGCTGCTGACAATTCAACAACCAACGTGTGCATGCGAGCTGTGTAAAGTCAGGGCGCATGTACATGCATGTAGATATTATGCAAGCCGCGTGTACTTCTGAAACTCTTCAAAAATGAAAAGACAAGCAATCAAGCACTGACAGAGACTACTGGTATTGAAAACCATAATCTCTTGAAGACTCATAAACTTACTTTGACAGAAAAAATAAAACAATTCAAGGAAAATTTCATAGAACAAAACCAATTTGAGGTGGAACCTAAGCTATAAAATGCAAACAACAAAGACCAAAATGAGTTCCAAAAAACCCCTAAGAAGGATCACTTCTGACAGGGGAGAGGATGACTACCTCTCTAAAAGAAATTTTCTGAAATCATACACGCGACTGAAACTTCATCAGCTAGCGTGTACACGCAGGCTGTGTGAAGGTAGGGTGCGGGTACATGCATGCAGGCCTTATATAGTCCGCGTGTACCTCTGTGGGTCCCGTAAAAAAAATACATCCAAGAAAATAAACAAAGATAACTGGTATGGAAGACCAGAATCTCTATTAGCTCATATTTTTGCAGAAACTTTAAAAATAAGAAATGAAACCAATTTTTTTAAAATACCCAAGAAAAATATTCCCAGAAACCCTAGAGATCCCTAGTATGGTCGCCAATTTTGTTGTGGGTGGAAATACCTCCTACGGATTTAGCATTTAAGGGCTCTAATCATGCATGCAGAAAATGACCATTTCAAAGGTCTCTACTTTCTCATATTCTCCCAACACAAAACCCCACATTCATGCAATACAAAGGTGTAAACAAGATTTGATAATTCTACCTTAAGTCCTTTGATTGATGTCGATCCCTTTGCTTTCACTCGCTCTTTGATTGCAAGCCTCCTCAGAAAGTTGAGATGCATTCACACATAAACAAACAGAGAGCTGAGAACATGCATTTCATATACTAATTGTTGGGTTAGTTGTGACACTCTCATAAAATAAATATTCAACTTGAACACATGATATGGTGGGACGGGAAAAATATTCCTTTTTTTATTAATCTTCACAAGAGTAAGCTTACAATATGTGGTTGACACTACTCCTCGAAACTGGTCCTGGGATCCTCTTCAACTATCCTCCAACTGCTTTTCTCTATACTTTTCTTTGCACAAGGATGGCTAAAGGTTGGGACAAGGGGAATGCTCAATTGGGTATAGTTTCTTTACTATGATTTTTCTCCTTTCAAATGAGACCCTTACCCCTTCTTTTATAGGCTAGAAGGAGCTAGGTATTTGGTCGAATGACCGGCCATGCATGACCAAAAGGTTTAGTTAACTTACCCAAAGTTGTGTTTTTCGTTAGCAATTGTCCTTTTTTCATGCTTTTGTAGGTACATGCGGGTTTTATTGAGGCAAATAGCGTGTGCACGCGTGCAGTAATGGAGCAGGGTGCGTGGGCCTTTATAAAGGGGGTTTTTAAGAAGAGTTGTTCAGTAGTGTTTTGGAAAAGAAGGAATCTGAGATGGCCTGATGACAGGTAAGCATGTCTGGTGAAAATTAGGGTTATAAAAACAGGGATATCCATTAGGGCGCGAGACTATTACAGGACAACTAACAGTGATAGGGCAAGAATTAATTGGCTAACGGATAGGAGGTGGGACAAATGTCATGTAGGGAGAGGGGGAGTAGTGATGGGGAAAGTGAGCGGTATCGAGATTTGATTAGGAAGATTTCGGAGGGGGGGGCGGTGATATGTGGTAATAGGAGAGGGGGTATGAAACATTGTGGGAATGCCACGTTCTATGGGGTCTTAGTGGGGAAAACCACTTTTTGGACCCCCCTTCCGCCAATAAAGGTAGGTAGGTCGAGCGGGGTGGGGGGGCGAAAGCATGTGATGGTCCTCGATCGGGAAATTTACGTGAATATTATGCGCTACAAGATAAAATGTCTTGTCAACTTCACAACTTTGGATAAAATTACATGCGCCATAAAGCCAAAAGTTTGCTTTTTGAAATATTTTCATTCTAATTTATTTTTCCTATGCTAAACTGACTTATTTTCATCAACTAAGGGTGCATTTTAATGTGCAGACCCTGCTCAATTTTCTCTAAAGGGAGAATCATCTAAACTATATTCTATCCTATGTATCTAACTCATTAATCCAACTTAAACAATTGGATTAATTTATTCCTCTACCTAACTATTTTAGCCAAGATTAGACAGTTTGGCTAAAATTATTCTCTAATCTAACAACAAAAATTTAAAAAAATTGTTTGATCATGATTAGACTGTATGATTCAAACTCATTTTTCTTTTGATGGGGTTTTATTCTTTTTCTCTTTTTTATTTTTATTTTATTCTTTTCTTTTCTTTTCTTTTATACCCTCTTTTCATTTTCATTATTTTTTGTCTTTTTTCTTTTTCTTTTGGAAATCATTTGCAGAATGTAATATTATTTACAATTTAAAATCATTGAAGGGAGAAAATTAAATCACCATTTGAAACTATGAAATATAGGACTCTAACAATGGATCCACTTGGGGATGGTGCTCTCTCTGTGAGGTGCCAAGAACCAGTGACCGGTCACCTTTAAATATCTTCTCCAGTACTTTCTGCAGTTGATTTGTTTTATTGTAATTGTAGACATGGTGACATGTGATTAGGAGCTTAGGGCCTTCTCTTCGGGCTTCAACCTCGGGTATGAGTCACCACTCATGACAGTAGAAAATAAAATGGTATTTACAATGAACTTGAGTGAGAAATACTTCTATTCCAGTGAAAATTAGTGTTTGAGCATTCTGCCATTGATGGGTCCACCTGAAAAATCTTCTCCATCCATATCTTTAATCAAGAATGCATTATTTCCTCTATAAGCATTGATTATGTAAGGACTTTCCATAAATTCTAAATTTTTCCATGCTTACCTTTCTCTTCTTTCCTTGAATCCCACTTCAACACTTTGTCTCCTATCTGGAAATCATCATCCTTGGTTCTTCTATCATAGATCTTCTTAATGTTCTCCTGGATCATTTGAGTTGTATTGTAAACTTCTTCTTTGGACTGCTGCAACTGTATGGTTTGATTTATTCTTCTTTGTATGTCATTAGGTTCTGCATGTACTTCTTGCAGTATTTTCATAACAGGGACGCCTAAAGAAGTGGGAAAAACAACATCCATTCCATAAACCAATTGGTATGGGGACATGCCAATTTATCTCTTAGTAGTAAGTCTGTCAGCCCATAATGAATTGAACAGCTTGTTGTGCCACGAATTCTTGTTATCTTGCAACAAATTTTTGATGATATTAACCAAACTTTTGTTGGAAGACTCTGCTAATCCATTCCCTTGAGGTTAATAGGTAGTAGAGTGTCCTAAAGTAATTTGATATTTGCTGAAAAACTCCACCATCTTCTTTGGTTTGAATGTTGTTGCATTATCAACAATTATCTTCCCGGGACATCCAAATCTTGAAAGAATATTAGTTTCTAAAAACTTATAATCACAAAATCAATGATTTTCCTTGTAGGTACAACTTCAATCCACTTGGTAAAATAGTTAGTGGCTATAAGGATCCATTTGTGTTGGCCTGATGATGGTGGATGGGTTTCTCCAATGAAATCCAAACCCCACTATTGAAAAGGAGTTTCAACTGATATCAGTTTCAAAGGTAAGGCAACAAATTCCTTTTGCCTTAAAAATTTTGACAGTTATGACATGAGGTCACTTTCTTATGAACATATGAAAATAAAGTTGGCTAGTAAAAACCGACTCTTAGGATTTTGTTGGAAGTAGTCTTCCAATTCAAGTGTCCACCATAGTCTCCTGCATGAAATTATTGCATTACTTTATTTTCCTCATCTTTTAGTAAACATTTTAGTAAAATCCCTCCAACATCCTTCCAATATAAATTTCCATCCAAAATACAATATTTCATAGCTTTGAGTTTAAGAAACCCAACTTTAGTATTGGTCAAACCTGGAGGAGCTTGTAAATGATATAAGACAAAAATCATTTTTGCATACTAGGGAGAGGTTGCAAAATCCTTTGTAACTTGTGGAGTCACCAACTCTTCTTGTTCATCCAGTGCAACTAGAAAATTTATATCCAAAGCATGAAAATTAGACTCAGCAATTATTTAGCTAATCCCTTACCCTTAATGAGTTTGGTAGGTTTGATTTCAATATCATATTCAAGGATAACATCAATCTATTTACCCATTTTCCCATCAAGACTATTTTGGGTCAAAATGTCTTTCACCACAGAGTTTGGAACATAAGCAAGTATATGTGAATGTAGAATGTAGACTCTAAATTATTTGATTGGTTTTACCAAAGAAAAAGCTTGTTTTTCCATGATATTGTATTTCAATGCAACATCTCTTAAGGATTTACTAAAGAAATCCATAGGCAGTTCATGGCCTTCATTATTTTTCTGTAAGAGTACTGCTGCATTAGTATGTTCAGAGGCAAATGAGAAAATGAGGAAATATTTTGTGAAATCGGGGCTAATCAACACGGGAGATTGTGTTAAGGCTTGTTTTACTTGATCAAATGAATGTTTTTCCTCTATAGTCCATTTTATTTTTGTGTCTCTCTTCAACATGTTTGTTATATTTCTTAGAAGTTATGCCAGATTAGGGATAAATCTTCTTAGAAAAATGATTTTTCCAATGAAAGATTGGAGTTCTTTTATATTCTTAGGATGATCTATCTTTTGAATAGCTTCAATTCTACTAGGATCAATTTTGATTCCATTCTTTGATATGATATGTCCTAGAATTTTTCCTTCTTCTAAACCAAATAATGTTTTCTTTGGGTTGAGAGAAATTCCAAATTTCCTGCATTTTTCAAAAACTCTTCTCAGGTGGAGAAAATGTTCTTCATCTTTTTTTGAAAAAACAGTGATATCATCAAGGTATATGTAGCACCCTTTTTCTGCTACTAAGGTTTAATTTCTCTTAAAGAGGGCTATAACACCACTCTGTACATAACTCATACAGGTATTAAATAATCCACGTGCATTTAAAACAAATAAACACATTTAAGCTCAAAGTAAAACACATTATTTACTGCTATAATTAACAATCAATAATGTTTCATATTAATTCATATACACAGCGGAAATCATGATAACATAAGAAACATAGTCACACAAAACATGATTAAATCATAACAAGATACTTATCTTTGAAACAGTGGCAGTTCCACCAACCAAGTGCAGGCCTTCCACGAACCTCCCAGCCTTAGACCGCACTGCTCATTAGCTCAGCAGTGGATCACCCTGAAGTTGGGACTAAGGTCCACCCCCAGGAAAAGAATCCTAGGCTAGGATGAGGTTATAGGGAACACAACACAACAAAACTAGAAGGATTATTCCCAAGATGCCATCTTACGCCCACTACTACCAGACTCTCATTCCCCACATGCTTGTTCCGCCCGGGAGTATACACCTTCACAAGCACAGTCCATCGGTGCTAACCTCCCTCTCTGGGTCTCGACAACAGGCCGGATCAGGAAGTCTCAAATTTTGAAGCTGATGCTAGACACTCTCCGGAAGACACCTCTTCCAACAACAACCACCTCCCTCACCTAGAGAGAGAGCACACACATGCTCATTCACAACTCACGCTGGCCAACAAGCCATGCGCAGTCTAGCTCTGCATGGCCACCATAGCCAACCGGAAATACAAACACAACCTCTCAAACAGGCTCAACAATGGCTTGAGGCCTCACAATGATGGTTAACGGGAATGCATGATGATTAATTCCCGCAGGGGTCGACACAGACTCCACGGCTCAGTACGGAGGGTGAAACCGGCTCTTCAGAAACAAACACAAGATTCTCGGCTCACAGAATAGAGGATGCACATGGATTATCAAAGATAACACGAGATTCTCGACTCTCAGGGACGCACGAGGATTTCTCTGCAAGGATCGGGTCGCTTGTATGATCCAGAGATCCGTACACGTTCAGGAAGACAGGTAGAATGGAGGAGGAACCCCCATCATGTCTCATCTTCACCATTTTATTTGCATGGGTCAAGGCTGACACTTGTCGCCCTGGAAACTGCATGCGCTTACCCAGCACACATCACCTTCCCTTGGTCAGGAACTTAGGATTAAAATATAAAATGCACACATCTTTTTGGAATAATATTAAAATATTATTCCCAAGGCTTAAGCCCCCTAGGCTTAGCCCCTAAGCTCAACACTTAGCCCCTTTTCCCACCTTCCAACCCCTAATTCCTTGCCCTCTCTATGGACACTTAGTCCCCCTTCACTCATTCATCGTGGTCGGTCTGCACATGGCGGTGTTTATATTTTATTAATTGTTCTGCATGATTACATATACAACAGGAGGCTCCTGGCCTTCAACACTTAGGCTCCCTGGCCTAACAAACACATAAGCCACCAGCTTATCAAAACTTGGCTCACCATCCTATAAAACATAATTACAATTCCTTTCAGAACATGGTTTACATCGGGGCTCAACCTTGGGGACACTACAATCCCCCTCCCGTTATTTTTGCACTGTCCTCAGTGCAACTTACACTGTCTCTGTAAGCCTTTCAAAAAATTTCAAAAAGATGCAGGTACTCTGCCTACATAACCTCTTCATGCTCCCATGTCGCGTCCTCAAGACTGTACCAGGTCCATTGGACCTTTACAATCCATATGGCTCGATTCTGGAGTTGTTTTCTTTTCCTGTCCAATATGCGCACAGGATGCACTTGTAGGACACCTTCTGGTTCCACCTGAATCACATCCCAATCGATAACATTATTAGCATCAGGTACATATTTATTAAGCAGTGAAACATGAAACACATTATGTACAGTCATAGATGCAGGTAATGCAAGCATGTATGCAACTGGCCCAATCCTTTCCAGGATCTCAAATGGCCCACAAAATCTTGCTGCCAATTTGGCGCAACTTCCCAACTTCAAGGAACTCCTGTTAGTTTTCACTTTCAGGTAAACATGGTCACCCACTTTGAATTCTCTGTGGGTTCTGTTACTATCAGCGTAACTTTTCTGCCTGTCCTGGGCAGCTTTTAGATTATGTTTAATTCTTATCATTTGAACTTCCATCTCTTTGAGAAGCTCAGGCCCAACTACTACTCTGTCATATGGATTATCCCATCTCACTGGAGTGTTTCACTTTCTTCCATAAAGTGCTTCAAATGGGCTCATCTTCAACAGTGCATGATACCCATTATTGTAGGTGAATTCTACCAAATGCAGGTAGTCTTCCCACCTTGATGGTTTATCCATCACATACATTCTCAGTATGTCTTCTATTACTCTGTTCACTCTCTTTGTCTGTCCATCAGACTCGGGATGATACACTGTACTAAAATTTAGATTCGTTCTGAATCCCTTAAACAGTCCTTTCCAGAAATTCGAGGTGAATTTCGGGTCCCTATTAGACACAATTGTCTTAGGAATTCCATGCAAGCGAGCAACTTCTTTTAAGAAGATATCAGCAACATCTGCTGCCCTGTGGGTTGGTTTCAGTGGAATGAAATGGGCAACTTTTGTAAGCTTGTCCACCACCACCAAGATTGAATCATGCTGCTTTCTTGTTCTAGGTAGTCCAGTGATAAAATCCATTGTCACCACTTCCCATTTCCACTCAGGAATGGGTAAAGGCTGCAACAACCCTGCTGGGTGCCTATGCTTAGCCTTAACCTTCTGGCACTCCATACATCTGGCGATGTATTCAACGATTTCTTTCTTCAGACCCGGCCAAAAATAATGGCTTTTGGCTGCTGCCATAGTCTTCTGATATCCAGGATGTCCAGCATAAGCCACGTTATTCATTTCTTTTAGAATTGCCAGCTTCAATTCTCGGACATTGGGTACATACACTTTGTTTTTATACAGAAGTAAGCCATCAGTTCCCAAGGTGTAACTCTCTGTGGTCTGTGGTCTCTCACGTTGTTGTAGCTTTGCCACAAGACCTCTATACTGCAAATTAGTATTTGCAGCTTCCAAAGTTATGTCTTTCATCTCAGTCCTGTACATGTTAATGGTTGTAGCATGTAATTCATGCACTTTCCTATTGAGTGCATCAACCACCTTATTTTCCTTCCCTTTGATATGCTTAATATCAAAGTCATATTCACATAGAAACTCCAGCCATATGATTTTCCCGGCATTTAACATCGGCTGATCAAATAAATACTTCAGACCATTATGGTTTGTTCTCAACTCGAATCTTTTTCCCATGAGGTAATGTCTCCATTTCCTCAAGGCGTGGACGATTGCTGCCAGCTCTAAATTGTGAGTGGCATAATTCCTCTCATGCTCCTTCAACTTTCGGGACTCATAACAAACTACAAATCCCTCTTGGCTAAAAAATCCTCCCAGTCCCTCCTTACGCGCATCTGTGCACACTACGTAATCCTTATTTGGATCTGCAATCTTTAGGATTGGAGCACTGTTTAGTAGCTGCTTCAATCGCTGGAAGCTGCTCTCACATTCTTCAGTCCACTAGAACTTCTTCTCCTTCCTTTGCAAGGAAGTGATAGAGTGAGTTGTCTTTGAGAATTCGGCTATAAACCTCCTATAGTAGCCTGCCAGACCCATAAAAGATCTAACTTTTGCCACATCCCTTGGTGTTGGCCATTCTCGAATGGCCTCTACCTTTTCAGGATCCACAACGATCCCTTCTTCAGATATAATGTGTCCCAAGTAATGAATATGCCTTTGATAAAAAGAGCACTTGCTCAATTTTGCGTACAGCTGGTGTTCTCTCAACACCTGCAGCACCATTCTCAGGTGTTTCTCATGTTCTTCCTCTGTCTTGGAATACACCAAGATATCATCCAGGAAGACTATGACAAACTTGTCCAAATAATCTCTGAACACTCCATTCATTAAGCACATGAAAACAACAGGCGCGTTGGATAGTCCAAACGGCACCACCGTGAACTCATAATGTTTGTACCTTGTTCTAAAGGTGGTCTTGTTGATGTCCTCATCATTTATTCTCACTTGGTGATATCCCGATCTGAGGTCTATCTTTGAAAATATTTTCACGCTCTTCAACTGATGAAAAAGATCATTGATCCTTGGCAGAGGATACTTGTTCTTGCAGTTACCTTAGTCAACTGCCAAAAATCAATGCACAGCCTCAACGTCCCATCTTTCTTCTTCATGAATAAGACCGGGGCACCCCACGGTGACCCACTGGGGTGAATGTATCCCTTCTTTAGTATATTTTCGAGCTGCAATTGCAACTCTTTCAGCTCTGGCGTACTCATTCTATAAGGAGCCTTCAAAACTGGAGCTTCTCTAGGCATCAAATTTATAGAAAAATCGATGTCCCTCTTCGGAGGTAGTCCAGGTACCTCTTGAAATACGTCCTTGAACTCTTTGAGTACCTCGTGGTCTTCCAGATTTGAGACTACATCTCAGAATGCTTCTTCCACACGGGCTGCAAATAACTGACAGCCTTTCCTGTAACACTTCTTTAGCTGCATGGCTGAGATTTCTCTAACAGCCACGGCTCTGGGAATTCCTTGGACTATTACCTAATTTCCCTCTTCGTCTAAACATGTAAACCTCTTGTTACGGTAGTCCAAAAGGGCACGGTGCTGGTCCAACCAGTCCATCCCAATTAAGCAATTGTATGAGCCTAAAGGCAGAATGTTCAATTCAGCCTTAGTGCTCATTCCTTTCATGTCTACTGAACAGGACTTAACCAATTCAGTGACGTTCCTCTTGGTCCCTGTGGCCAACTGCACTAACGAAGACTTCTCATGTTTTCTTCTTGATAGATGCAAACTTTCCACCACTCTAGGATCTATATAACTATGGCTAGCCCCTGAATCAATTAAAATAACAAGTGGTCGGTTGTCAATCATACCTTCCACTTCAATCATGTGCGATTGAAATTATGCTTGCTTGTTGTCCAGGGATGCGTAGATCCTCGACATTCTACTTCCCATATCCTCCACTATTTCATCTTGCTGAACAGTATGGACAGTTCTTGCTTTGCCATTTTTATGGGGACAATCTCTACACTTGTGATTTCCTTTATAGCCCCAACACTGAATGGGCATCTGCCTCTGTCTTTGTGTTCCCTCTTCAGTCATTCTCAACTCTCTAAATGATGGTTGTCCCTGAAGGCTATTTTTGAAAAAGGGAGGCATGTTTCCCTTCTACCTCTGTTCTTTCTTAAACCTCTTCTGATCATCCCAAGCCTTCCGAAAGGTAGGCTTTTCTCTTTGTTGTTCGTATAAGCATTTCACCCTTCTTATTGTTTCTTCCATAGTCTTAGGATCATCATATGGAATCTTGTCACCAATGGAAGGTGGCAGTCCACTCAGGTACCTCTGAATTTTGACTGCCTCGTCTTTGATGAACGGAACATACTTCATAAGTTCCAGAAAACTTCGTTCATACTCATCCATGGTCATGCTACCCAACTTGAGTTCGAAGAACTCCTTCATCTTTCTGTCATAGTACCTTTTGGTCAGGTATTTCTTCTCAAAATACCTCTTAAACTCCTTCCAAGTGACCTCTTTCTCTCTGATGTGCTGCACCTGCACAAACTGATCCCACCACATGGATGCTTTTCCTTTCAGTTGATACATTGCAATTCTTCCTTCTGCATGGGCGGAATAATTCTACAGTTGGAAATATTTCTTCATACCCAACAACCATGTTTCAGGGTCTTCTTCCTTCTTATGTTCTCCATCAAATGTTGGAGGCTTAATCTTGTTCATCTCCCCTTTCAGTTCATCCTTTCCAGATTTTCGATGTTTTCTGGTAGGGGACGGGCTTGAACTATTGTGTGTTTCCTTGCTATAATGCTTTGGGGAGAGACGGTAATGTCTGCTACCACTCCTCGATCTTCTTCTCCTCTCATGGGTTCTGACACTTCTTGATCTGCTTGTGTCACTCTCTTTTTCCAATTTCTTTTCTATTTTTTCTAGGTTCTTCTATATTTTTACGTTGAATTCGCCCTGCTGATCCCTGATTTTCATGAGCTTTCGGCTATCAGCTCGGCAAGCCTGGGCCTCTTTCTGCAATTTTTCAATGATTTTCATCATGTGTCCATCCTTATCCTTCTCTTTTCCATGCCCATTGGAGTTCGATCCTTCCACTTCCACATTGACATCCTTTCCTTCTCATTCGTCCTCTGTTTCGAGGGCAATCTGCACCTTTTCCCACTCCATACTCGGCGTTGGTTAACTGGAGTTCTGACCCTCGTTGAACTCTGCACATGCACTGTGCAATTCAATTCGAAGTTTTTCAAGCCATTAAAACTTCACGAACAATCCACAACATTTACAAGCCAATCTGAACAAGAACAAAGATGTTTCGACTTCACAAAGTTTTCTGAGCTCTGTTTGGCTCTGCAAATTCCAGGACTTCGGAACTACAGAATCTCGGTCCATGAAGATACAACAGTTAATCTTCGTAACCAAAGTCACCCTTTCGCAACTTGCGATCTCGCGAGTTCATGAGTCGAAGACCCTCGACTCATTCCCTCCAAACACCAATACCCAAGACACGATGCAGGTATGGCTCCCTCCTCGCTAGCGCTTGCTACGCATGACCGTAGGCTAGGGCTAAGTGCTATCACTTCTTCACTAACTCGCAACTTCACGAGTTGGAGTGTTGAGCCTTCGCGCTCCTCCTTTGCGAACTACTTTATTCTCTGGGCCCACAACACAGTTGTCGCCCTTCACCACAGTGGCACGTGGTACATTCAGGAGGGTCCACGTCACCTTTGGTGACGTCTTTAGGTCCCACCATTCTCACCTGTCTTCTTGACTCACTGGCACGTGATATGCATTCATGCACCCACGTCTATTCCAAGCAAGGAATCAAACGATCATATCTACGGTGAATATCTTTTTGGCATTTCAGGGTTTCGGGCATCGGGAGTTCATGCACCCCACTTCTCGAACCTCCATCTGCCGAAATCCTGAAATCACTGTCTACTAAATTACTTGATGCAACGGTCAAGTTCTTCTCCCCACATTCTACGGTGTAGATCTTCTCGGCATTTCAGGGTTTCGGGCATCAGGAGTTCGTGCACCCCACATCTCGAACATCCATCTGCCAAAATCCTGAAATCTACAGTTTACTCCTCCGCCAAATCGGATGGTCAACTACCTTCCTATGATCTATGGTGTAGATCTTCTCGGGTTTTTGGGTTTTCGGGAGTTCGCGTATCGCGATTCCCACACTCCTGTGCAATTAAAAAGGGATTTAAACCCTGCGCACACTCTCTAGATCTGATGGTCATGAGGGTTCACCTTCCCTCCCGAACAGATCCTAAGGTTCTAACACTATTGGTGTGGAGACCTATCTCCCCGTGGCCATAGACCACACCAGTCGTGATTTCACACGCCGCTAAACCTCCTGATCTTTAAAACTCGTCAAGTAACTCCTTGACACTTCGAAGCGAACCAAGGTCCAAAATTGGTCCTCCAAACACAATTTCTCCTCTCACCCTCGGTCCAAAGACCACTCCACTGGCCCATCTAGGCTCAATGTCGAAACCTGGCTCTGATACCAAACTGTAGCACCCTTTTTCTGCTACTAAGTTTTAATCGCTCTTAAAGAGGGCTATAAAACCACTCTGTACATAACTCATACAGGTATTATATAATCCACATGCATTTAAAACAAATAAACACATTTAAGATCAGAGTAAAACACATTATTTACTGCTATAATTAACAATCAATAATGTTTCATATTAATTCATATACACAACGGAAATCATGATAACATAAGCAGCACAGTCACACAAAACATGATTAAAGCATAACCAAATACTTATCTTTGAAACAGTGGCAGTTCCACCAACCAAGTGCAAGCCTTCCACGAACCTCCCAGCCTTAGACCGCACTACTCATCAACTCAACAGTGGGTCACCCCCGAGCTGGGACTAAGCTCCACCCCCAGGCAAGGAATCCTAGGCTAGGATGAGGTTACAGGGAACACAACACAACAAAGCTGGAAGGATTCTTCCCAAGATGCCATCTTACGCCCACTACTACCAGACTCTCATTCCCCACATGCTTGTTCCGCCCGAGAGTATACACTCAGAGTCCGAAGCTGGTGCTAGACACTCTCTGAAAGACACCTCTTCCAACAACAACCACCTCCCTCAGCTAGAGAGAGAGCACACACAGGCTCATTCACAACTCACGCTGGCCAATAAGCCACGCATAGTTCGGCTCTGCATGGCCACCATAGCCAACCGGAAATACAAACACGACCTCTCAAACAGGCTCAGCAATGGCTCGAGGCCTCACAGTGATGGTTCACAGGAATGCATGATGAGTAATTCCTGCAGGGGTCGATACAGACTCCAGGGCTCAGTACAGAGGATGAAATCAGCTCTTCAGAAACAAACACAAGCTTCTTGGCTCACATAATAGAGGATGCACACGGATTATCAAAGACAACACGAGATTCTCGACTCTCAGGGACGCACAAGGATTTGTCTGCAAGGGTCGGGTTGCTCGTACTATCCAGAGCTCCGTACATGTTCAGGTAGACGGGTAGAATGGAGGAGGAACCCCCATCATGTCTCATCTTCACCATTTTATTTGCATGGGTCGGGGATGACACTTGTCACCCTAGAAACTGCATGCGCTTACCCAGCACGCATCACCTTACCTTGGTCAGGAACTTAGGATTAAAATATAAAATGCACATATCTTTTTGGAATAATATTAAAATATTATTCCCAAGGCTTAAGCCCCCTAGGCTTAGCCCCTAGGCTCAACACTTAGCCCCTTTTTCCCACCTTCCAGCCCCTAATTCCTTGCCCTCTCTATGGATTCTTAGTCCCCCTTCACTCATTCATCGTGGTCGGTCTGTACATGGAGGTGTTTATATTTTATTAATTGTTCTGCATGATTACATATACAGTAGCAGGCTCCTGGCCTTCAACACTTAGGCTCCCTGGCCTAACAAACACATAAGCCACCAGCTTATAAAAACTTGGCTCACCAGCCTATAAAACACAATTACAATTCCTTTCAGAACATGGTTTACAACGATGCTCGGCCTTGGGGACACTACAATATATGACTATGAATATGCCTAGTTCATCCACAAAAGCAATATTCATTGCTCTTTGAAATGTATCTCTGGCATTCATTAAGCCAAAAGGCATTTTCACATACATGAAAGTACCCCAAGGTGTAGTAAATGTTGTTTTTTCTTGGTCTTCACGATGGACTAAAACTTTAGTGTAACTAGAAAAACCATCTAACAGAGAAATTCTATTAGACCCAACCATCTTCTGCAAAATGTGATCCATTTTAGACAAAGGGTAGTTATCTTTGAGAGAGACTTTATTAAGATTTCTTAAATCAATGCAAAGTCTAATTTCTCCACTCTTTTTCCTAGTTGGAACTAAATTTGATACCCACTTAGAAAATCTTAATGGGACAATGATCTTAGCATCATACATCTTTTTTATCTCTTTTTCAATCAAAGGCATCAATCTTGGGTTAATCCTCCTAAGTTTCCGTTTGAAAGGTTTTTGGTCTTATTTTATAGGAATTTTATGTTGTATAATGTTGGTGTCATAAGATTTCAGATCTTCATAACTCCATGCAAAAACATCTATGAATTCTTTGAACAAGTCTATGTATTTCTTCTTTTGAGAAGGGGGTAAAGATTTAGACAGTTTAATCATTTTTTGTTCTTGTTCGGCTCCTATGTTGCAGTCTTCAACTTCCGTTCCAGTAGGTTCAATTTTAGGATTTTTGGCTACATCATTAAAATCAAACGACTCCTCTAAATGGACTAACCCTCTAGGAAAAACATTATCTTTCAATTGCAATATTTCCAAATCTTCTTGTTTTTTTATCTATTTCTTTTAAATCTATCTCATCCACACTTTCTCCTTCACCATCAAAATCAACATCTATATTTGCACATTCAAATTCATTCTTTGATTGCAAAAAGTTTTCAATTTGTTCATCATTTCCAAAGACTTTCCAATATCTGATGTTATCTGGGACAACTGGTCTGTTCTTTACTTCAACTGTGTATTGGCGATTAGGATGGAAAGGTATTTTGAAGGTACTTTCCAAGGTAGCCAGACCATCATCTAGAATGTTATGGTCTCTGGGAATTGCTGGTAAATCATACTCAATAAATCATTCTATAAAATCTAGGACATCATTCTTGTAAGCTCTCAATCTTCGGTGTTTAGCAGAGTATTCACTTTGATCTGTTTTATTATCAGTTCAGAGTCACCATGAATTGAAATTCTCTTGGCACCAAACTTCTTTAGAAGTTGTAACCCTAACATCAAGGCTTCATATTCAGCTATATTGTTGGTACATTGGAAGTTTAGCTTATATGAATGTCCTTTTGAGTGGTTGGTTTTTGAATTTGAGACCCATACACCTGCTCCTGACCCTTCCTTACTAATAGCCCCATCAAAATCTAGCCTCCACAGAGGTTCATTTTGTTTATCAGGTTCCACCATAACTATTTTTTCTTCTTCAAAAACTATTTTGTCTTCTTCAATGTTATAAACAACATTTTCTAAATTGGCAATTTGTTTTCCTATGTCTCCATAGTTGTACAAAATAAAAGAATCAAGGTTCGAATGAACATAATATAAGGGATAATTGTGTGGTTTATCCTGACTACTGACCATGTATTTCATCAGTGTTTCCCTATATAATCTCCTATGTTGACCGAACAATGGAATGGTAGCATAAGACATGTCCAGTTGAAGGGTTCCTTGTAACTTAGCTCCCCATGAATGAGACAGTAACATGCCATATTTAGGAGGTATATCAACAACAACTATTTCCATTACCAAACTCTTGGTTGGTATTTGTGCTAAAGTAACACACAAATCTTTAATGAGACCTATGCATTTTAATTTACTTGAATCAAAATAATACAAATCTTTGTATGGTCTAGTGATATCAAGTCCTAATTTTTCCATAACATCTTTAGGCATAAGGTTGTGTGAAGCACCAGAGTCAAGCATGACATTGTGCAGAGTTTTGTCATGAATGTTTAAACTGATGTAGAATGGGGGTAAGATTCCATTTTCAGGTTTTCCATCAACTTCAGGCCCAAATAATAGTTATGGTTGATCATCAACAACATTTACTATGCTTGTACTTGCCTCTGTGTCAAGAGCTTTTATCAATTGTTATCTATATGCATTCTTATTCGTGAACTCTATTAGAGGAATGGGAATATTGAGTTTGCTAATTCATTTTCAAAATTGAATGATGTTTGAGGTCTATTTGGGTTAGGAACATCTTGTTTCTCACCAACTTCCTTTTTGTGAAGTATCTTTGGGCTGGCTGGTAGAAGGAATATCAGTTTGAGCTATTTTTGAGATAAAATCATATGTTCTTTTGGTTGGAACTTCTGTGTTCTTTTTAGGGGGAATGTCAGGAATTTTCTTAGCAGATGTGTCAGATGCCTTTTTAGTGGAATTATCAATATTTTTCTTGGTAGGATTATCAGTTGATTTCTTATTCCTTAGATTATACTGCCTATGGACCTCCATAATTACATTTTCAAAACCTTGTTTATAATCTTCTGATTCCTCATGATCATTTTTTAGTTTTTGAAAGAAGCAAAAGATCTTATTCTTCTTGAGTGAGAAATATAGAATCATCATCATTTATTCCCATTAAGTTGATGTGAACATCATCAAGGCCTTCCACTATTTCTTCCCCTTCATCAGCATAATTTTCTTGAAAAGGAGGCCTGGTCTATTGATCTGAACCTCTTTGTTATCTTTGTTCTCTTTGTTCTCTTTGTCTGATTTGGTGTTGGTTTCTCCTAAAATTAGGATTTCTGATTTGGGGGCCAGGTTGATTTTCTCTAGGAGGAGTCCTATCAACAATGTCTAATATGTCCATCATCCTTTCCATGGTTGTGACTAAAGAGTCTATTTTTGCATCAACAGAAGAGGTAGATGGTTCTTCTTTTATAGTTTCTCTCTTCTTTGTTCTCTGTCTATCCCTCTTAGCTAACAATTTGCCTTCTCCACTACAACATCTCTCTGCATCTCATCCAAGGTTGCAGGGTTTCTTTCTCTCAATTGATAATACATGCCAGCATCAAAACCATCAGGGAATTTAATCAAAGCCAAACCTTGTGGAGGTTTAATGTTTGTTGGAATTGCATTATAAATATTGTTAAATCTAGTGCAATAATCATGTACACTTTCCCCAGGGGATCTTTTAATACTTTCATATTTAGATAAAATATGAAGTGGATTTTTCTTAACTTCCCATCTGTTGAGGAATGATTGATGAAAAGTAGTAATGTCATTTAGACTAGCAATTGGTAAGGCTTTGAACCATTTCCTGACTTGTCCATTCAAGCTTTGGGAAAACAATCTCATTTTGATATCTTCCTCATCTACTTCTTGTAGGTCAAAAAATTCATTCATATTATCAACATGTTGTTGTGCAGTCATAGTTCCAGTGCCATCAAACTAAGGAATTCTAGTTTGATAGTCTTGGGGCATATTATGTAAAGGAGAAGCCAAAACGAGGGGAGAATATATTATTTCCATGATTGGTATAGGAGGATGGATAACAAATGAACTTGTGGAAGGTGTAGATGTAGGAACTCCTATAATAGGTTGGATCACTGTCCGTGAAGTTATTGGAGAGGTAGTGGAAAATACAGAAGAAGCAGGACTGGTAGATATAGGATGAATCAATTGAGGATTAATAGATGATGCAAAAATGGTCAGGGTAGAAAGTTCAACAGATTGTTGAATATAGGCTTGATGTAAAGCTTGATCAAAGTCTGATGCTAGATCTTGTAACTTCTCAAAATTTTGAAGAATTTGTTGATCAAGATCTGATTTAGGAGATTGTCTTTCAAGTGTATTGGGTTGGATAAAATCTTGATCTAATATTGTTTCATCCACAAAACTCTCAGATTTGGTTCTGAATAGACTATTCTCGAATGTTAGATCAAACTGAAAGTCCTGGATTGTGACAAATTTCTCTGGAAGAGAGGTTTCCCTAGGAGGGGGACTACTACTCCCTTGACTTTCTGCTAAACTTATTTTCCTAATCATTTTTTTAGAGTCATCTACAACTTTTACAGGTTCTGGATCACGATGAGATCTGGTGTAAATTATTTTTGTAGCCACAACTAAAACTTTAAAAACATACTTAATTATTTACAAAGTTTTACAACCTCTGAACATTTATTTCTAAAGATTTGAATCCTAGATTGTCCATAAATACATTTTTCTTACTAGGGAAAAGAATCTATAGAAGTTGGAAATTTGTTCATCCCAAGTATGGTCACAACTATGTTAGCACTCTGTAATTTCTAGAGGTTGTAGAAGAAAGGACAGAGGTAACCAAAAAACCACTTTGGAAGCTGGGATCTATCCCTGCCAGCTTCATAGAGGGATCTCTATGTAGGATTTAGATTTGTTTGAGTTAAAATATTAGGCTAGTTATGACAGTTCAGGATTTATTTGTTTGTTTGAAATATTCGGCTAATTGAATGCTTAAATTACCATTGGGCTATGGGGTCTGTCTTTTAAAACAGGGATTGGTTTGATCTTTTTATAAAGTTTCTTCACAGGGAAAGATAGTTAAACTATTTGGATCTGGTAAATTTAGATGAATTGAATGGGAAGAAATGAGAAGAGTTCCATCAAGTAAAGAGAGCAGTTAAGAATTATTTTTAATTAATTTCAGTTGAAAACATGAAGATCATTCAAAGTCAAAAACATAGTATATTGAAATAAATTATGTTCTTTAGCCTTCTTTTGAATAATAAGAATTAGAAACACATCATAATGAAAACAGATAAAGAAAACATGAACTCAGAAAGATGCACTTCACCAACAGTCTGACACGAGAATCCAGTGAAAGAGCCTTTTTTAATTACTGGTTGATCCTCTTGAATGATACAAAGTGGCTTTCTTCGATGCAAAAATCAACCCTCAATACCTCGAAAAGAGAAGTATTTATACATTTATTTACATAATGTCCTGTCATAAATGATCAGGATATATTTTAGGGATATCTAAACTAATTGTATCTCTAATTACAAAAATATAGGGATCTCTAGATCTGCTCATATTTCTGGTGTTGATTTGATGGAAGTTGTTGATGACTTGTCTCTTTGACTTTGCTTAGTTGTTGGTCCTTGTTGGCTGAAAAATAGAACTCCTCTTTACTCAAGTCATTTGCACAGTTTGTCCCACCTATTTTTACTTGGGATTGCTATTTTTGAGTAATTTTCTGTAAATTTCATCCATCTTTGTGTATTTAGAAAAAAGTGGGCTTGGTGATGAAAATATTTTTGATTTCACGCTAAATGTTCAAATCAAACTGTAGTGTTTCTAGGAATTATTTCCCAGTGATGCTTCCTTGTATTCCTGCAAATTTTGAATTGTCTTTGGTCATTATCTTTAGTTTCTGGTTGTAATCATGCAAGGTGATTAACTTGTCATTTAGCACTAACAAACCGGGTAGTCCTTTCTTGTTTAGCACCTCAAACTTGTTGAAGAACCTCTGCACACCTATGTTCATAACCTGAGTTTTTGCTTCCAATTGAAATGTGAGGCTTTTCTTGGTTAGAACCTTTTTTATTTCCAGGATAGTTTCAGTTTTGTCCTCTATCTCCAGCTCCTCTAACTCCTGTTTGTTTTTAGAATTTAGAACCCTGATTAGATATGTGGCTTCTGTTGGATTTTCTCCCAAATCTTCTTTGATAATTTCAATGGCTCCTCTAGCTTTCTAAATTAATTCATGTTGTTCAAAGATGATTTGTATAGAGGGCCAAATCTCTATCATGGATTTATTGATGTCTATCCATATATTTTCCTTACCTTGGGCTAAGGTGTTTGCCATGGCTGTTTATTTTCCTAATTGTTGTAGTTGTTGGTTGAACCTCTGAGATTTATGCATTTATATCTGATGACAAGCCTGTATCTTTGATTTCTCTTGCTGTAATGACTTTACCTCTTCCTGTAACTTTTTTATTTATGATCCTTGTATGGACATGTCCTCCATAGATTTTACTAACTTATCTAAGGCATCTGAAGTTTGTGTTGGGATTGATGTTGATTTAGAAACTTATGTTGTTCTTATCCCTATCAGGGTCATTGCATCTAGTGGAACCATGGCCAACTGTACATTATGCTCCTTTTCCTTGATCAACTTGTCCATCTCTGCTTCCATTTCCCTAATCTATGCATTTTTCTCCATGATCGATTTTAGCATTTCTTCTTTTTGGCTCTTTGTCTCAGCCACTTCTTTAGTTTGTGAATATTTTGTTGCTTGAAGTTTCAGTTGTTTCTTGAGTGATGCTATATCAACATTCTTATTCTTTATCAACTCTTCTACTACTTTGACATTAGTTGGGTTATATCCAATATTGAGAAATAATTATTCTAATTTGATTTTATCTTATTATCCTTGGCCAAAGAAGAGATCTTTTCAATCTTTAATTGGGACTGGATATTGGTCAGTGATACCTGTAATTTGGAAGAAGTCATTGAGGTGTTTGTCAGGGTTGAAAATATCATCTCCCTTGTTTATTTGTGCATATCCATCTGATCAACATGATGGACATCCTTTATATCAAACTCAAAAGAAGTCTTCTTGTAATCAATTGTTGTCTTTGGGCAGGGGACTTGTGCCTGTGAGAATGCCATTTGCATTCTTCCCTTCTTTGTTTGAAAGGCTAACAAAAGTCCGTGCTAAGCAATTGAGGCATGTTTCCATAATAAAGTATAAGTGTTTTTGTTGAGAAGTTCATTCCTTTGCTTAATTTCCTTATACTTGTCAAAAATATTTGACTCCTTTTCTACACGAATTGATTTAGATGTCAGAGTTGTGTCTAGATTCCTTTGTGAATATGATGATGATGGAGATCCTGCAAACAAACTGTCTGACTGTGTTGAAGAGTGTGGTCCTTCCAAGATTATTGTAGATTGTGTTTCTCCTTCTTTAAGCAAACATGTTGTGTGAATTGTTTTAATCCTCTTCCTATATACTTGAAAATCATCTGATGAGACCTTTGTGACTGAAGGTGAGTCTTCCTTTCTTGATATTTTCTTTGCTTGTCTTTGAGGTGTGATGGTCTGTGAAGTGGTCATAGACACATGATGCTCTTCTTCTTCTTGCAAAGTGTTCTCTTCCCACTCAGCCTGGTTCATATATCTCTCAATCTTTGTCCTTTTGTGTATGCACATAGGGAGTGGTATTCTATTCGGTCCTCAACTTAGAAATGACGTCAAATGGGTCATATGACCAAGTGAAGCTTAGAGGAAGCTTCATCTGTTTTAAAAGGATGTATGCTTCTTCACATGCTGCTCTGTTGTTGCAAATGAATGGTCCAATCTGATTTTTGATTCTAAATTGAGATTTCTTCTTGGCTGCCACAAAATGAATTTCATCTGAATTTATCATCTGCCTTATGTACTCCAGTGAAAAAATGCTCATTGGGAGGTATTTAGGCAACACATCCATACACCCTTATTTATGTATAGTTCTGGTATAAATACTAGACACATGTCTTGGCTTGATCAATCAAATGTAGAAATTTATGGATCTCTTCACTAACCCTGGTTTTTGTACTGCTGCTCAACAAACAAGTAGTTGGATAGATGAATTGATCAATGAAATCCTTGAAATTGTACTTTGTTGAACTCTTTCTCACCAATGAGGTCCAAAATATAACCGACTATGGAATTCCTTGTTCATTTAGCTTCTGGAGTGTGAAAGGAAACATGTTTGATTGATAGAATAGGAACATATAAACCAACATTGAAGAATATTTGAACATTCCTTCAGTTGGAAACTTAAGGAATTGTTCATGAATGTTGTCAGCCAATAATTGACTGAAATTAAACTTCACAACAACATTTTCTTCTGTAGAGAAAATGGACAGAAAACCTAAAATAGATTCATCTACCCATTCATCAAAAAAATAACCTAATAGACATGAAAGCATGGAGATAATCTGGTTAGCTTTCACTATGAAAATAAAAGAGGGGTATGGTGGATTTTTCTTAGGCAATTGGGAATCCTCAAGGAGGAAAATCTCAAAAATATGGGCTCTCTGGGGAAAATTTATTTTTTGATACAATTCATTTAGGGATTCGACAGAGAAAGGGGTGGAGGAGTCACTTTGAGGGATCTGTAGCATTTGGTCAATGGTCTCAGGGGTAACTATGAACATAATTTCAGCAGTGGGAGAAGCAATGTCTCTTTGATTTGGTAGGTAATTAGCTTGGCATTTGAGGATGAACTCAAGGAAAGGGTAAGTTTGGGAAAACATGTAGAGGGTTAAATTAGACTGCTAGAGTCCAATTTCATAACTTTGGTCGAGGAAAATATCCTTCATCCAGCAGTGTAATTCAAAAAAATTGAATTCGCACTTCGGATCTGCAATTTTATAGTCTCTCTCTGCCAAAGGAATGTGGTCTAGGTCGATTGGAGGGGGAACCATTTGGTTTTCAGAGGTGTTGATCGACTTTCCCTTGGGAGGCATACTTGAAAAATTTACAATAAAAAGTATTTGTAACGTTGTAATTACCGGAAAAACTTCATCTGTAGAAGGTGAGAGATGGAGGTGGTAGTTGGTCATCTAACTCGGCGCGATATTCATGGTTTCTTAGTCAATAAACAGTGTAACGGGGATGAAACAAGGGTTTTTATATACACAGGGATATCCGTTAGGGCACGAGACAACTAACGGACACGGGGCAAGAATTAATTGGCTAACGAATAGGACGTGGGACAAATGTCGTGTAGGGAGAGGGGGGTAGTGGCGGGGAAAGTGAGCGGTATTGGGATTTGATTAGGAGAATTTTGGAGGGGGGGTCGACGGTATGTGGTAATAGGAGAGGGGGGTGCAAAACCCTGTGGGAATGCCATGTTATGTGGGGTCGGAGTGGGGAAAACCACTTTTTGGAACCCCTTCCGTCGATAAAGGTAGGTAGGTTGGGGGGGGAAAGCAAGTGATGGTCGTCGATCGGGAAATATGCGTGAATATTATGCACTACAAGACAAAATGTCTTTTCAACTTCACAACTTTGGATAAAATTACATGCGCCATAAAGCCAAAAGTTTTCTTTTTGAAATCTTGTATTCTAATTTATTTTTCCTATGCTAAACTAACTTATTTTCATCAACTAAGGGTGCATTTTAATGTGCAGACCCTGTTCAATTTTCTCTAAAGGGAAAAATCATCTAACTTATCTTTTATCCTATGAATCTAACTCATTAATCCAGCTTAAACAATTGGATTAATTTATTCCTCTACCTAACTATTTTAGCCAAGATTAGACAATTTGGCTAAAATTATTCTCTAACCTAACAACAAAAATTTAAAAAAAAAATGTTTGATCATGATTAGATTGTATGATTCAAACTCATTCTTCTTTTGATGGGGTTTTCTTGTTTTTCACTTTTTTCTATTTTTATTTTATTATTTTCTTTTCTTTTCTTTTCTTTTATACCCTCTTTTCATTTTCATTATTTTTTGTCTTTTTTCTTTTTCTTTTGGAAATTATTTGCAGAACGTAATATTATTATTACAATTTAAAATCATTGAAGGGAGAAAATTCAATCACCATTTGATACTATGAAATATAGGACTCTAACACTTCGCGCACTTTTCATTTAGCTAGGATTTTTCCTCAAAACATTATCAAAACTACAAAAAATGCTTTCAAGATAGCTTGTCCAACGGGCCCCCAAAAATCACTTGTGGCTCGTCCCGAGCCACTCAGGCCTGTTACCTACTCTTCCATGTCGAGATTAAGTTTTGATTGGTCACCTTTTCCCCCTCTACCTCTTTGATGATTTCAGCCTATGTTGTTGTAATATCCTTTGCTCCTTGCGTAATTAAGTTTGTGAGTTTTTCCTCTACTTCCATCGCTACTTGCTTGACCCGACCCTACATCATAGCCAACTCTTCAATTACCCGCACTACCTCTTCTTCAGTGGTCCCAATCTCTATTGTAGAATATTTTGTTGATCCCTCATTTTCTCGACTTCTACCTGTGCCTATCATTGAGCCAGAATGGTTGACATGCATGCTATCGGTGGTAGTGTAGTTTCCCTTTATGTTGTCTGATGTGCATTTTCTTGTGCCTCTCGTAGCTTGGCCTCTACGCCCTTCATCTTTGGGTCTTCTATCAACTTTTTCCACACCTGTGCGTTCTCCTTACAAAGTTTCGCGCATTTGCCCTCAATCTTCTTGATGTTAGCAATTAATGTGGTTGTTGTTCTCGTTATGCCTTCATGCACCTCTGGTGGAAATCGTGGCATGCTCATTATCTTGAAATATTTTATCTATGATCGAAATCCCTTAATAACTTCACTAATAGTCTGCACTTGCTCCTCCATATTCGCTTCAACTACTAGGGGAACTTCTGGAATTGTGTTATACAACTTTTGGACGGTTGCTTGGGTCTTCTTCGCCATGCTCCTAGCTTCATCCTTTTCCTCGAACACTTTCTTGGCCTTCACCTCCTGTTCCTTATGCTTCTTCGCAATAAGCCTTAGATTTTCTTCCTTTTCCCTCTTGAAGGCCTCTTCCCACCTAAGAGTGGGCTAAGTCTGAACAACAACATCGGGGGTCATGTTTCCCATGGAAAAATCATCGCTTCTACCAGGAAAAATAATTCTATTAAGTCTCCTTTTCTTGTAATCGTTTTCTTTGTCGATAATCCGTTGAGGTTTCATGAGCCCGATACCATCCTCCTCTTTACTTACGTCCATTGGTAACTCCTTCCAGTTCAATTTGGGCACTGTATACAAAGCCAATTTCCGTGAAAATTCTCTTTCATTTGGATCCTGATATGATTACTTCTCATTTATTGTCATGAAGCATTCATAACCCCTGAACCTGTTATTGAATCTGTTTAAATCTGCGTATAAACTTACGTTGGAAGCGATGCGATCTCCTCCATCCGAGATGCTCTCAACATCTGAGTATTTTTCCCTAGCCAGCTCTAGAAATGGTTTTTCATCGGTAATTTCATGATTCACAAACTTGAGGCTGACAATCTTGCCAAACATATGTCCTTCCCTACTCATTCGGGGGGGAACCAATGGTACTGCTAGCGGATCTTTCCCCATTCGTCTTGGGTGGTGAGTTCTTGAATTGGAACTGTGTGTGTTCTCTTGGAAGTTGTATCCATGTTATGTTCTCTATTTCACTCTTGTTTCTCTTCTTAGTTTGCCTTCACTCTCATCGGTATGCAAGAATGATTTAAACTTAACGATCTTCTTATGCTTTTGTGCTTTCGTGCCGACCGTACTTTTCCCATATGTCATCGTGTTTGTTGAGTTGTTCCATAATTGCATCTTGATTACAAAATCCATTGGGTAATTTATCCTTCGTACTGTCGATCTGTCGATATTTCCAGTGACTTTTTCCATTTAAGACCTATACGATGCTTTTATGACCTGTCATGCACGCTGTGTAACCATCATTTTTGTGAATTAATGATTTTTTTTTGTACAATTGTTATAATACATTTGTTTTGGTGCAGTCCAAATTACTATGCAGCCTGTTGATCGTATCTATAGAGTTTCAGTCAACTCCCATTCACCATTCCTTCCAAGACATCTCCATTCAAGGTTGCAACTGCACAGAACCTGTCTCTTTTAGTTTTGGAATCACATAAGGTCCTAACCAGTGCATTCGAAATTTCACTGTATGCTACATATACTTGTTTTCATAGAGTAGTACCAAATATCCAACTTGAAATTGCTTATGTTTAATGTGTCGATCATACCAGGCCACATGTACATGAAACTCCTTGTTCCAATTTTGAAAAATTAAAATCAACACAATGAACAACTTTTGTTTCAGGGTGTCCAACCCCTTCTGACAATCGTCATTCCATTGAAACTTCGCTTCCCGATTTAGTAACTTCTCCATCAACATTGTGATATTTGCATATCCCTTGATGAATTTCCTATAGTAACCTGTATGACCCAACGTCTCCCTCAGTTTTCTGACTGATGTAGGTGGTTGTAACTCCAAAATGACTTCAATATTCGCTGGGTCTACCAAGAGTCTTTGTTTGCACACTACACGTCCTAACAAAATTCCAAACGATGCGCAAAAAATGCACTTCTTCAAGTTCAACGAAATTTGACACTGCCACACATTGATCCAACATAATTTTAAGAACTTCTATATGATCCTTCAGTAGAATGAAAACTGTCCAATCATCCAAGTAGACTTCAAGGAACTTATGGATGAACTCTTTGAATGTTGCAACTACTACCCTGGAAAAAACCGCAGTAGCATTCTTCAACCCAAAGGGCATAATCGTGTATTGATAACTTCCCCATTCCGTCGTAAAATTGGTCTTGTGTCAATATTCCTGCGCGATTCTTATCTGATGGTACCCAAAGAATCCAACTATAAAAGAGTAAATTTTATAGCCTCCCACATTCTCCAGTACCTCATTCATGAATGGTGTTGGAAATGGGTCATGTAAGCATGCGTCATTTAACTTCCTTAGATCTACACAGATCCTGATTCCACATGTCTTCTTGTCCTGCACTAACATCAGACTGATCCACTCAGATTCTTTGACCGTTTCAATGATTCTTGCGTGCAACATCCTATCTATTTCAGATTTTACCTTCTCCTTATACCTTGGATTTAGCCTATAAGGCCTCTGGTGCATTGGCTTAGCTCCTGGTTTCAGTGGAATCTTCATCTCACCCAAGTCTCCTGCTATGCCCTTCATCTATGAAAAATTTGTTGGAAATAGGTCCTAGTATTATTGCAGTAGGTCTGTAGTCTTGTCAATTGTCTCTTCACTCCAATAGTCCCCTATCTACGTGAACTTGGGATTCTCTATCGTCCCAATGTTTACCTTCCACATTTTTATCGGCTGGGTATATGCAACGAATTCGAGATCTCACCCTTCTATGGCTCGTTCTCCTTTTGTCTCTGGTATCTTTACATTCCTAGGATCCTCTTCATCATACTCTTCCTTGGCTACATTATAGAATTCCAGTAGCTTACAAACTGTTATCTTGTTTTGGTGCTCATTGCATACTAGTACCACCTCCATCGTCTCTTCTTTCGAAAAGATCTTCGACTGAATCGCCTATAGCACTGCATCTATGGATGGAGATTCATGTTCAAATGTAACGTGAATTTGAACCTATGGATCATTTCTTCCCATTTTGTTGTCTCCCTACACATTTCCAACTCCAAGTACCAGTTCTTCGTAATCGTTCCCAGTGTGTGTATAAATTTGTGTGTCCACTCTGCCTATGATATTGAATTCCACAAAGCCCTACACTGTTCCACATGACCTATTGGGTCACTCTCCCCCGCATACTTCTGTGCAATTTTTTCTCCCTCAGTGCCAAACCTTATTTGCATTAGTCTATTACAATGTAACCAGTCTTTCATTCCCTCTCTCTGTGCAGCCCACCACCTGGTTGGATTTGCTTTTAATACCACATTCAGTGCTAACAGCCTTTGTTGTTTGGGTACCTACAACTCAAATGTTTTTAGAAACATACCTATATCATATAATCCATCACACCTAGTCAGGTTACATAGCTTTGTTCCAATCTAGCGCATGGATCGAGTCATGCACACACATTGTCTAGTTGACACTTCATGCAGTCTCTATTGCCAATGCTCTAGACCTGCTTCAGAATATAACGCACATGAACTGGCACTTCAACAACTCAACACACCCTTTGTTTTTGGGTTGACATAATCCTCCATACTTGCATTCATGCTATATAAATTGTCAATGTCATTCCCTCTTGTTGGTTCTATGTATCTATGTCCTTCTAATGGGTCTAAGGGTACCTTAATCTTCGAATCTCCAACTTCGAAAATAATATCTTTCCTCTTCAATTTGATGATAACTTGGTTATCAAACTCCCATTCTAGTCCCACCACTGTTGGATATGGTTGAGTGCCATCGAAAATCTCAATAACTTCAAAGTTTGCCACACTATGCACCACATCTATGTTCACAAGTACTCTTTTCAACCAACCAATCAAGACTATTTTGCATTGATTTACTAATCCGAGCTGAACAGGAGACCATACCAACTTGGGTTGTCCCATCAACTCCCATTTATACTTAGGTAACATGTTCACGTTAGAACCTAAGTGAAAATAATATTATCCACATCATATTCTCCAATTTGCGCATTAAATTGAAATTCTCCATTGGCTTGACTCTTCCGCAGGACCTGATTTTCCATCCTTTGTGTAGTTGGAGTTTCCCTTCCTCTTGTGCAGTGATCAATCATATAGTATAATGTACTCAATGCAGCCTTAATTAGCTCTACACAATTTCTCAAGAATTTTGTTAGCGTACTTACCTTCCTTGTTGGATTCTCTGGCATTACATGATCTTCTTCATGAGGTGTTGTGGATGTTGATGCTCCCCAATATGTTCTGAGTGCTTCTTTCCTTTCCCTCTGATATGTCTCCTTTTCTTGTTGAGGATCAAAGGCTGGTATGGGCCCTGCTAACTTTCTTACCCATTGTTCCATATTCTTTCCTTCATATGTCCTATCAGTCCCTATGCTAGCTCCTCCACATGTAATTATTGCTACTATGGGCCCTTCATTACGTCTTTCAATTGATATCATCTGCACATTCTAATTCAAACTCAGGTTCTAGTTTCCTCTTGTATTCCACTTCGCAACTAGTTGGGGGAAGTCTTCTGTTGAATGATCCAGTGCTTTTCAATATGTGCATGTCGTACATGGATTCTGGCAATCACAGACCAAGCATCCAAGTTGATTACATTTGTAATCGGTCCTCTTCCAAAATTTCCTCTACCTCAACCTCAGCCAGAGTTTCCTTTGTTCCCCTGATTGAAACCTCTTTGATTGTTGTATTGTGGACCCCCCACTTCTGCTGCAACATTTTATTCATGGATCCTATACATATCGAATTTTTTCTCCCTCGTCAAGTCGAATGAGCGACAATCCTTCTCCTCAAGTCCTACAAATTTGCAAAAATTTTAAAACAAGTTCTTTGGTGTATTATGTTACTTCTGTAGTAGTGGACAGTACATTGTTGGGTGATGGCCCCATTTCGTAGATATCCCACAGTATCCTCCTCCTGGCAATAGATTTGGTGCTCCCATCACCAAATATTGCGTGATTGTTAGGAATTCATCCGTGTGATGGCCTTCATTCCTACATTTTGTACACCATACTTTCTCATGTTTCTCCTTTCCCTTTGTCAGTTCTGCCAATTGAATTCTCAATGCAGCCAACTGCGTTTGAACTTGTGTCATTCCACCACTGTAGAAAAACTGCTTTACCATATACCAATGCATAAGGTGTAAATCTAGTAGTTTTTTTCCAAGTTGTGTTGTAAGCTCAAACCACTTCAGTGAGTTTATTGGCCCAATCCTTTATATGAATTTGAATTGTCTTCATTAGGAAGTTCTTAAGCTCTTTACTTGTGACTTCAACTTGACCATTAGACTGTGGACAATGGAAGGTAGTCTTCCTATGATGAATGTTGTGTTGATGAGATATATCTTCAATTTGTTGTGAAATGAATTGGGAACCATGATCTATCACTATTTCCCATGGAACACCAAATCTAGTGAAGATGTTTCCATATAAAAACTCAACTATCTTATCTTATTTTTCATTTGGCAGTTCTTTGACCTCCCACCCATTTGGTAAGATAATCCATGCATATCAATATGAAGTGTCATTAATTGGAAGGAGGTTCAACCCCCATTTGTTAAATGGTTACAAGAACACTTATGGCTGCAAAGACATCTCATCACTAGAGCAAGCCTAGCCATTCTCTCGCATCATCACATCTACTACCATATTCCTTTGTATCTTTGTAAAGGGTTGGTCAATAGTATATGCTATATGACACCTTTAGAGAAGTTAGTTTGGTAGAAAAATTCCCTCCATTTGGTTCATCATGACATGCATGAAGCACATCATACTTCATCTTCTTGTAGGTAATTCCAAAGTACATGATCTAGTCCCATTTTAAATAAATAGCCCTGGATCCAATTGAATGGGGCACTTTTTTTTGATGATTCCATGATGTTTTTTGTGAGTGAAGCACTAAGGAAATCTTCCAAAAACAAGATAGTTTGAAATGTTGGAAAACCATGTTGTTTGCAAAGAAATAGCAAATAAGTGTTCATTAGGAAAAGTGTCTTCTACAAGGCCTTCTTTGGGGTTGTTCTCTAACCAATATAGGAAATCTACAACCACATTTTCTTGACCAGGATTATCAAGTATAGTTAGTTCCAAATATTGTAATAAAAGAAACCATCTAACAATGGGTATATTCATCAAATATCTAATATCATAGTGAATTGTGTGAACAAAAATAGAGTATCCAGTGGTATAGTATCAACACTCTTGATAGCATATATAACTACTAGAAATTCTTTTTCAGTGACGGTAAAATTTAAGTAAGCTCTAGAGAGATTTTTGTTGGCGTAATAAATGACATATTTTCAATGACTTCATGTTGGTTCAAGACAACACCTAAGGATTTTTCTAAAGCATTTGTGTGAATGTGAAAAGGAATATTCCAATTAGGGCCTTTAACATGGGGGTTGAGTTTACTTTTTATTTCAAGGTTAAAAAGGATTTTTAACATCTACAATTCATAGAAAGTCAACATCCTTGGTAAGAAGGATAAAAAGAGGTGGTGTTAGTTTGCTAAAATCATAGATGAATCTTCTATAATCAACATATCCAAGAAAGTTGTGGACATCATATTGTTTTAAGGGGTAGGTAAATTTTGTATAATATAAATTTTGTCATAGTCAACTTTAATACTTGAAGTTGAGATGTGATGTCCTAACACTATTCCCTCAACCATTAACATAGAACACTTTTCATGGGTGAGGTATATATTCATATCCTAACAGTGTTATAGAACACTTTCCAAATTATTTAATGCTTCTTCATAAGAATCACCATATATGTAGCATCCCTGCTATTGAACCCAACAAAACTATGTTATCCATTAAATATAAATGTGTGCAGATTGATAAAATTTCTAGCCAAGGAACACAAATTTTAAAAACGTGAATGAAATTATATTTATGCATACACAACATCATAAAACACCCAGTAAAATGTAGCAATGATACACAACAATTAATCACAACATTAAAACCATAAAGTTAGAATAGAGATAAGGGAACTTATTTTATTAATGAATCCAAAACCAACTATTGATGGAGGATGTTCCACCCAACCATAGACTTGTTTCTCTAGTTCTCTCAATAGCAGGTCACCCCCAAGCTAGGGATATGGATCCACAAGCAGAGGGCAGCTCCTAAAACTAGCTATTGTCCCTTCACAACAGACTAATTCCTACAACTATTCTAATCCATCGGCTCCTTTTCCCCTCAACTTGCATAACCGAAGGAATGGGATCCCCTTCTCTGCCACACAATCTCTTAGTCTATCTCACTTCCCTCCAGGGCTCTAGTATAGGTTGGCCAGGAAATCTCTCCACTGGGGACTCTAAGAGTTTACAACTACAAAAAAAAAAATCACAACAACAACTCACTTTCTCACTTTGTAAATTGCTTACATGGAAATCTCACTTACAGGTCTACAATGTAATTTCTCCATGAATTACAACTCCAACAAGCTACCTCCCATGCCCAATATGGTTGCCCTCAATTTTCAACACTCAAAACTCCCTTTTCCCAGTTGTAAAAAAGATACCTTATTTTTCCATTCGATTTTTCTTTTCTCTGTGCATGTTGACTCTCACATTTCCCAATTTTGATTGTACTCATGCCCATGCTTTCAATAACTATATGAGGTGACTTTTCCCACCATGTATTTAATGATTGGGATTTTGGGATAATCAAAAAGGTAAAATAAAAGGTTCATACCAAAAATAATTTGAGAAAGGTGGCTTGGGATTAATAGGCATGAATAATTTCCTCCCCCTTGAACCCCCTCTCTTGTGGAAACTTATCCCCCATGACTCAGTCCATGTCCACATGCAGTTGGCGATGCATTTTATTTTATTATTTTCAATATACAATGTTTACATATTGCATTGTTTGGCCCATGGACATACATCGTATTTACAATATACATCACTATTTTGGGAATCAAAAACATGGATGTTACATTCCCCTCCCCCTACAATTTGCATCATCCTTAGTGAAAATCACCATATTAGTATACATGTACAAAATTTTACATCATAGTACTTGATACTTTTGAAAGCTAACAACTCCTATAACAATTCCAATCAACAATATCTAATTCCCCTCAACCTACAAAACCCAAGGAAGTGTACCCCCTTCTCTACATCGTAGTCCCTTGGGATGCCCCACTTCCCTTCCAGGGCTCTAACATGGGCCAAACATGAAGTCTCAGAGTTGTGGCTCCAACAACTCTAATTTCCAAAATGGAGTCTTCATACACTTATATACAAATGTACATTCAATTTTCTTCAAAATTTGCAAAATTTTGCGGAGACTCCTGCATGGCATTCTCATGCTCCCATATGGCGTCTTCAAGACCCTAGCATATCCACTAGACCTTTACCAAGCCGATGAATTTTTTCCCGAGTATCTTGACTTTTCACTCTAGGATCTGCACTAACTTCACCCGAAAGTCCCCTCCGTGCTCCACTTAGATCATAGTCCAATCAATCACGTGGTTAGGATCAGAAACAAACTTCTTCAATAAAGACACATGAAACACATTATGAATTCTCATGGATGCATGCAATGCAAGCATGTATTCAACTTCCTTTTCTCTCTAGAACTTCAACTAGTCCACGATATCTCCCTGTCAACTTTGGGAAACTTCTCAATTTCAACGATCTTATTTTAGCCTTTACTTTTAAAAACACATGCTCGCCCACTTTGAATTCCATGTTTTCTCTTCCTTTATCAGCATAGCTCTTCTGCCTATCTTGTGCAACCTTTAAATTATCCTTGATCTTTACCATATTCTCTTACATTTCCTTTAGAAATTATATCCCAATAACGACTTTGTTTGTTGCGTTATCCCAACTCACTAGCATGTTACATTTATTAACATACAAGGCTTCAAATGGACTCAGCTTTAACGATGCTTGATACCCATTGTTATAGGAAAATTCAACTAGATGAAGGTAGTCCTCCCACCTAGAAGGATTTTCCATTACATACATTCTCAACATATCTTCAATTATCTGGTTGATCCTCTCTATCTTCCCATTTAACTCTAGGTGATATGTTATGTTGAAATTTAGATTAGTCCCAAATACCTTAAACAACCCCTTCCAAAAGTTGGAAGTGAACTTGGGATCTCTGTCAGATATGATTGCCTTAGGAACACCATGTAGCATGGAAACTTCTTTCATATAATCTTGGCAATATTGGCTACCTTATTAGTCATCTTCACCGAAATAAAATGTGCATCTTTTTAAGCATGTCCACCACTACCATAATGGAATCATGTTGCCTTCTTGTTTTTGGAAGCTTGGTGATGAAATCTATCATAACTTCTTCCCATTTCCATTCAGGAATGGGAAATAATTGTAGTAATTTTGCTTGTGTATGCTCCATCTTCACCTTCTGACATTCCATATATCTAGCTATATAATCAGCCACATCTTTCTTCACTCCATGCCAAAAACATTGGCCTCTTACAACTGCAATTATTTCCTGGTACCCTGGATGTTCAACATATGACACATTGTGCATTTCCTTCAACACTAAATTTCTCAACTATGGAGAATTAGGAACACAAACATTGTTTCTACACAAGAGGATCCCATCCTCTTCTAACCTATAGTATTTAAATTTTAGTTGTACATTACCCTATTGTAAGCCTTCTTTAACTTGCATACAATGTTGATATGTTGCCAAAACTTAAAAAATTCTACTTTTTAAATTGGCGATATACATACTAATGGTTGTATCATGGATTTCATGCACTCTCTTACTAAGTGCATCAACCACTTTATTCTCAAATATAAGACTTTTGCAATCTGTATCATTGTTTGAAAGGTTTTCCATTCGCGCAGGTATACATACCCTACCCCTCTCTGGATTTGAACTTGTGACCTCCTAGAAGGAAACACATGTTCTTAACCATTAAGCCCACTCAAGTTGTACTATAAGATAGGTCTTATTTCCATAACTTAATTATAACATTAACTTTTAATTATACTTTAAAAATAAATTTATAACTTTAATATATTTTAATTTTAAAATATTAATATTTGTTTTAAATTATATATAATTTAATTTTATATTTTCAATAAACAATTACTTTTAATTATACTTTAAAAGTAAATTTATAACTTTAATATAATTTAGTTTTAAAATGATAATATTTATTTTAAGTTATATATAATTATAATTTGATTTTATATTTTCAACCAATTAATTCTTTATAATTTATACTTTATAAATATTGACTATCCTTATTTATTAAGAAGATTTACTATCTTAATTAATAATTATAAATATATATATTATTTATAATATAGTTATATTTCAAATTTATTATATAGATCTTATTATATTTGTCGATAGGCATGGTATATAGTATTGAGTTAGTGTTGACTAACTATTAATCAATGGTTAACCATAAAATATGTATCCATTTTACCAAAGCTTTATCAAAGTTTTGATAAATAATATTTTTAGTTAAATTTTAAATGTGATTTATCTCATATCTTATTGGCCAAAGACTTTAAGGTCTTATTACAGATATTATTAGTATAGCAATCGCTTAGCAATCAACATGCTTTAACGGTACATTAATAGGTGAGTTTTGCTATATTAAATAGTGCATTTTGCATTGTTTTATATTAGCTTTTCAATATTTTGTGAATAATTTTTTTTTTAATAATTTTATTAAGTTATTTTTTATCAAAATAAAAAATATGTAGAGACTTAATTGTCCCTGGTATATGTGAATTTTTTTTAAGCATTTGTCATAATTTAATATTCATTTAAAAAATAAATATATCAAAATGTTAAGTGGAGACGGGTTTTTGGGAAGTGCTTGTCACAACAAGGTGGCCGCCTCAGTCTCAAACATGCTGGATAGCGGCACCGCCTTGTCCGTCGGTTCAGACTTGCTCTGCAAGAACCGGGTGGCGCAGGAGGCTATGCATTGAAGCAACCTGCATCGGTAACCATGAAGAAACCCAGAAAGGCTAATGCTAAGCCAGGTAATGAGTTAATCTGTTGATTTTACTGACAACAATTGTATTATTTATGAAGGCTATGAGAAACAGGAAATAATTTGCTCCTTGAAACATACCATTGAATCGGTCAGTTGAAATCTCTCAATCTCCTGTGATTCTTCTTTAAATTCCTACCCCCAATCTTCCAAATAGCCTTCCGGGTGCATCTCTGAATTTCTCAGAAATTACTGCAACCTTTCTATAATCCAAAGCACTGTAGTGTTTCTTCCTTATAACCAGCTTTTGTGCTTCTGCCTAGTGATTAGTACCTCTGCCTTTGACTATGCTTGCTTTGGTGCTTCTTAAACTTGGGAAACAACTGGTTCAACCGGTGCCTTTGCCCATGTCTATTACTTTGTTCCGGGTGCTGCTAACACTCTGGAATTATTTCCTTAAGTTGCTGATACTCTGGAATGATAAAGAGAAAGGGACCATGAAAATCGATAGAGTCGGTCATGTCAACCATATTGACCAAGCCAAAAACTTCCACACTGATCTTCTTTCCCACCTCAGCAGAAAACTTCAGAGGAAGGGCAGCAGGGTAACTTGTTCTTTGGTTCCTCATAGAAAATTATTGACTGACGAAAGGCATAGTAACTAGCACAGCGTGAACGCCCCGAAAGAGTTACGGCTGATAAAAAAAACTCTAAAAAAAATCAACCAGATAATGAAACTCTGGAATAGTTGAATAATTTCAAAAGTTAATCATTTAAATGTGGCAGTCATATGATCTTATACTAATTTATTAGTCATATGATCTTATAGTAATTTATTAATATGATTAGATAAATGTTAAAAAGTAAACAGGTTAACGGATGCAAAGTCCAAAATCAATCTGAATCTGAATCTGAGCACTAGCTGTACCGGGGCTCAGTTGTTTCCTAATCTATTCGAATCAACAAAAAGCCCCTCTCATCTTTTATTTCATAGATATATGGGTAGCTTGTGTTCAAAATCTTTGTTTCTAATAGGTAGGGTGGTGTTGTAATTTGTTCCGGTATTGTCTGATAACTATTCTTTTTCGCACCGATTTAAGATATAAGGCTTCTCAACATTGTACTCATCACACTTCCTAAGTTGTCATAAGAATAATTGAAATCTACTTGTTGAGATTTTTAAAATCTTGCAAATCTTGTTTATCTATAGTTAGAAAACCATGAGATCTGATAGATGCACTTTAATTTAATTATTAATTACTTGTTGTGTAAGTAAAAACACTCAAGGGACAATTTAGATTTTGTGGATGCACGCAGCTAATTAAAACGTCAAGGCACAAACTGAGACACCCAGGGACAATGTAAAACGAAGTCTGGTGGGTGGATTTTCACCTCATAAGGTTGGATGCTTGTTCTCTTATTATTAATTTAGGTTTCTTTAAGGCAGGGACTAGCCACTATGTGGCTATCTCCCTTGTTACTGATACTATTATTATTATATCTTTCAAACTAACTCTCTATAATGGGAAGTTTTATAAAATATGTTGTTAATTATAATGATTAAGAATAATAAAAATCATTTCATATATAAACATTTATAATATTAATGTATTTATATTATCTTAATAATCACTACTATCTACATATATAGATGTATTAGAAATTAATCATTTTATTCTATTTTAATATGATAACCTTATTTTATGGTATGAAGGAAAACATAGAAACAAATACACCCTAAAATATAGACAAAAGAAAAAAAAAAAGAGGGCAAAAAAACTAGGAGAGGAAAGAGAAAAGAGAAAGAGTTAGGAATTGGATGGGGGAAAACCACATAAATTAAGTATTAATTACTCAATTAAGGAAAAAAGAGGAAAGGAGGGGGAACAAAAAGTGTTGGAATACTGAGAGGGGGGTGAATCAGTATGAGCACTTTTACCATTTTTAAACATAATATATATTCTTCAACTTTATCAACTATTCAGTAGTTTATCATTAGCATTCAATATATCATTAGTAGCATAAATCAACACTGCATAACAGATAACCACAGATACACAGTACACCAGAATTTACGTGGAAATCCAAATGGGAGAAAACCACATATTGTTTTCTTACATATATATTTCAAGATTCATTCATTAGAATGACCAACTTCCTAATTATCTAGCTACAACTAGAAGGAGGTTCCAAACCCCTATTTATAGACTCCAACCTGAAGGAAGCTACAACTCCATGAATTCTTTGGCTCCAACCAAAAGGAGGCTACAGCCCTCTGATTTTCAAGCTCCAAGCTCAAGGAAGCTCCAACTCCTTGTGTTCTTCGTCTCCAATCAAAAGAAGGCTAGAACCTCCTTTCCTTGCCCCGTCCCACCGCCTAAAATATAAATGTAGACCAACCTGTCAATGCCATTGATACTGAATCATCAACCTATCACTGGCAACTTGTCACCCTCACAATCACTACCACTGTCATTGCCACTGTTACTACAACGTTTCATCATCAACCAGATCCACTCACAATTGTATGCAACTCATGCCACGATCACCAAGAGCATATCTCAAACCATACCCCCAACATCACCACAACATACCTCTATTCATGTACCAAACATGTACCAATATCATCAACAAGGGCCTCTAACAATGCACCATATCATCATCAAAATATGTGTCTCAACCATGTGTCAAACCATGAACCATAACATCACCAAGATGTGTCTCATCATGTACTAACATCACCAAGCATGTACCATAACCTCATCAATATATGCATCTAAACCATGTACCAAACATGTGCCAACATCCATAAGATATGTACCTCAAACATGTGTCATATCACTCATGATATGCCTCAACCATATACAAAAATATATCCCATAAAACATGCACCATAGAATCACCAAAATATACCTCAACATGTACCATACCATCACCAAGATATAACCTTCAAAACATGCATATAAACATACCTTTAATATTGTAGCAACCTTACTGCATCATCATACCTTGTTGCAACCTGGAACAAGCATTCCCTTTACTTTACCTCATCCTTGCTACTTCATATTCACCAATAGATCAAGTGTTCACTAGATAGATATTCAATGAACTTGTGTGTGAGAATGAAAGACTCTTGATGTGTATGTATACTCTTCCATGTAAATTATTTTCAACCACTTTACCCTTAATTAATTTCTTGTTGTAACCACTTTACCCTTAATTAATTTCTTGTTACAATTGTTTTTGTTGAAGTTTTACTTATACAGCTAGCAGTTACGGTTCTTCTTTATTATTATAATCATTTAGCATTTTAGTTGCATAAATAATATCATTGAAAGAGAGGCAATCATATAAACAATAGAGACACACAGATTATCCTGGGAAACCCTCATGGGGAAGAAAACCCAGCAAAAACTTCCTCAATATAGATAGACCAAAAAATGAACAAAAGATCCTCCTCTACTCCTTCACTAGGAAGAGTAGTGCACCACTTAACCAAGAGATACCAAGAGATACCAAGAGATAGAAAAAAACCCTCCTTGACGTCACCCCTAGTTGCAGCAAGTACTCCTCCAAGACTTGCACACTTTTTCCTCTTGTTGCAGAGCACATGAGTGAGTGTGCAAATGAGGTGCTAGCCTCCTTTATAAATAGTAGTCCGGCCTCCCTTAATTAGGTTTGGTCCGACCTGTCACTTTACCCTTTTAATTTACATTTAATTGTCAAGGCACAAAAGGGTTGAATTTTACAAAGGCACAATAGGGACTAATTAATAAACATAATATAATACACCTAGATGGGGTGACTCGAAGCGAAGGAGGGGTGACACGAAGCGAAGGAGGGAGGACACTTGGGCGGGACAGTTGGTGACGTAATTCATTGCCCCAGTCCGCCACCCCTGAGAATTTAACTCCCCATGCAGTGAACTTTTAAAGCATTTATCATAGTGCGCCTGGGCAAGCATCCGGGTGCGCGTTCCAGCCAGTTTGTAGGTACCAAGAGTTTAAACCAGTCCTGTCAACCTTCAATGGCGATGGGATAGGCTTCAACTGCCCTCAGCGGCGTTAAAATCGTCCATGGCGCATCCATTCTCCTACTCATTTCTAGTTATCACTCCAGCACTGTGTCTCTCGGCCCTCCAGGCTTATCCATTTGCTCCCGGCGTGTTCTCCGCGTCTACCCAGACCACCATTGCCCTTTCACCACCCCTGTGCTTTTCTCCACCATGCCTTGGGAAAGAGGCAAACCCAGACAAGCAGGCAAAAACACAAATGCCTACGCCCGTGACAAGAGACTCAACACCTCCCAACGAGCTCTGATTTCCCAATTCAGTCGTCCCTGCACTCACACTAGCAGTGCTCAGTCCACCATGCATTCTCCAAACACCCAGGCCTCCCTGTGCACTCCAAAGGAGGAGGCCCCGTCCCCCACCTTGCATTCACAACCGCTGCCTCTTCTCTTGACAGCCACCAGTTCACGAATAGAAATTCTTTCGAGCCTCAACTTGGAAAAAGGGGAGGCTTCACCTTCTCTCCAGCATGCAGGGCCACCCTCTTCTTCTCATCCATGCCCAAGCCTGGAGCCTAAGAAAGAGTCTGCATCCACCTCCGCCCCTGACTTTCAGCCTCGTCGGTGGGAGGGTGGTTGTATTGTAGAGGAGGAGATCCCTCCAAGTTGTCAAGTTTCAGAAGATGGAGAGAACAAACATTATCTAATTGGGGAGCACCTGGAACTCCTTTTTGACATCAGGCAACGACATGACGAGCAGGCACAAGGACAGAGGATCATCAACCAACACTTGTATTTTCTTTTGGAGGCCTTCTCAGACACCCCAGGGTCTGCAAGCTACCCCACGTGAAAATAGAATTTTGTCACGGCCTTCACTTCTAATGGATGACCAGGTTCCCCTTTAGTTTAAAGCGGCCTACCCCAGACTCTATTTTCTATCAGTTACAGTTTTCAATTTTCTTCACAGTTGTATAGCTAGCATAGTAATGGCGGCTCTATATGTAGCACACCATAGGTTAGCTAGTTGGAACGAAGTTCCATTAGAAACTCTCAACATTTTTGTCAATTTTGTAAAACAACTCCACAGCCATGATAGAACTATCATCGCTTGGAACCACATGTCCTGGTTTCCCTTCTGTGGCAGGACAGGTGGATGTCAAGCGACTTGCAGCGGTAAACTGATGTTATGATATAATGCAAGGATCCTCCTTTTATTTACAAAAAAAAATAAACATAATATAATAATATTATTCAACACTCCCTCTTAGGTAGAATATTCTTCAAAGTTACAATATTTCAACACTCCCCCTTAACAAGAAGGGAATTATACTAAAAAATCAATAACAATTGACTGGACTCAATACAACATCAAGAGGAGGAGACATTGTCATCAACATTTGGAACATTGTCTATCATATCTATAAATCATCAGAAGTTTTTCTCATCATCAACATTAGTAGAAACTGAGCATCGTCATCATCTGTAGCACATAATTGGAGTAACATCATCATCATCAACAACATGAAATTATAAAAATAACATCAATGGCAACATAATGAGACAAGAGCATCAACAACAATAACAATAACAACTGCAGGCATTTTGACAAGCCATCCATTCAGACCTTATGAGATATGTCCAAGGATAATAAAATCCCCTAGGATATAAATCATAACGAGTTGTCACACTATTGACCACAACAAGTATATACATACATAGGCACTCTGACAAACTGTCCATTCAAAACTTATAGGATCTATCCATGGATGACCAATCCCCTAAGATATAAATCCTAACGAGTTTCTCTGCTGGTGGTCAGGATACCATAGTATCATTAGCATCACTCCCCCTTTCGAGAGAAGTCCTTTCAGACTACACCAAGTTTATCTTGGAAGTACTCAAACTTCACGCGAGATAGAGGCTTAGTCAACACATCTGCTACTTGCTCATATGTGCCAACATACTGGAGCTTCACAACTCTCTTCTGTACCATATCATGAATGTAGTGGTATTGGATCTCAATGTACTTCGTCTTATCATGGAACATTGGGTTCTTTTTCATTTTTATGCAACTCTGGTTATCACAAAAGACTGCGGTAGCATCCATCTCTAGGTCAAAATAGACCTGTCAATAACTTTTGAAGCCATATGGCTTCACACCTAGCGGAGCATGTTGTAATGTACTCTGCTTCTACCATACTGAGAGAAACACTGGATTGCTTCCTGCTTTTCCATGAAGTCATGGCTGACCCTAAACTGAAACAACATCCTGAAGTGATTTTTTTTGTCTTAAGCACTTCCATCCCAATCTGAATCAGTATAGCCATACAATCTAAAGTCACAATCTCTAGTATAACAGAGGCCATAGTCCAACGTACCCTTAGTTATCTTATCACATGCTTTGTAGCTACAAGGTGAACACGTCTGAGCTCCACCAGATACTGACTCAAGGTGTTCACAGCAAAGTATATATCTGGTCTGGTATTTGTTAGATACATCAATGAACCAATCACTTTTCTATATAGAGTAACATCAACTATTTATGACGAAGTATCAACCAATAACTTCAGATTCGTCTCCATAGGAGTGGACATGACTTTACAGTCCATCATGTCGAATCTCTTCAGAATTTCCACAACATACTTTCCTTGATTAAGGAAAATCTCTTCTGGGATCTACCATACTTCAATACCTAAGAAATAGTGCATTGGGCCTAGGTCCTTCATTTCAAATTCACCAGAAAGCGTCTTATTACAATTCGTGATGATATTTTCTTCATCTTTCAAGAATAAATCATCCACATATAGCAACCATATTATTGGTCCATCATTCTCAATCTTGAAGTAAAGGTTGGGATCAACTTTACTCTTGGTAAATCCCAAGCTCATTAGAAAACTATCAATCCTGCCATACCAAGCTCTTGAAGCTTGTTCAACTTGAAGACATGAGTCTTATTGTCCTGTACTTCGAAACCAAATTTTCACATCACATTGTACCAACCTAGTACACTTGCTCAGCTGCAACTCAATCTGCATAATCATGTGTTGGTCCTATGTGTTTTCTGCAAAGCACTATTTGTCTCACTACCTGAGAGTATGTCCTCTACTTTTTCTGCAATTGTTCCCTCTGGAACCAGGACTCTACACCTGCAGCTGCAATTTCTGAAGCTGAGAATGACTGCTCTATTCTCACTGTAGTTGGTGAGCTCTGAGAGTAGCTCCTCTATTCTATCATGGAAATGGCTTCATCTAAAACTGGGAGTGGATGATACTGAAGGTATTTTTTCTTCTTTCATGGAGGCAACTCAATCTCCTATTGCAGTCATGTCTTCATGGCCCGACTCATGTACTGCACCGACAGGTATTGGAGATAACTCAATTTCAAATACAGGGAGTGTCATACCTTCTCCCTCTAAATCTCATATTGTGTCGGCTCATTTTAATGAATCATGTTTGTTCTATATATACTTCTTCTCATTACTGGAGCAAGTGTCTTGTCATAATCTTCTCCCTCTTGTTGGGAGAATCCTCTGGACACAAATCAGGATTTGTACATCTTTATATTGTTATGTGCAGCATTCTTGATCTGTTAGATCAATCTTGGAAGTCACCATTGACTTCCCTTCTGGTCTCAAGGAAAACATTGTATCCCAGTCCTTCTGACTGGCTTCCTCCTCTGTCACTAAAACAAGGGAATCCTCCTAGGAGATTTCACATCTCCTAGAAGTATATGAAGCTACGATATAGTCTTCTCAACTCATGGAATCTATCTGTCGATCTTGGAAGATGTCCCTTTTTCCCATCTGATCCTCTTTGATATCAGGCTCACTCTTGAGTATTCATACTCCCTCTGAAGCTTGACTCCCTCTGACTCTATATAATCCTCAGAGCCATCTTCTCCCTCTTATATGGCTCATCAATGATATATGGCTTTGCATCCTGCAAAGTGTCATGGGACCATGCTGGTCTCTTCCTGGTTACTGCATTGATTATGGGTAGGCCCTTCAACAGTTTTACCCTTTAACTATTTTACCCTTTTTTATAATTTTAGGGTAATAAATGTTTTACCCCTTTTCCTAATTTTAGGGTCATAATTGTTTTACATTTTTTTCTAATTTTAGGGTCATAACTGTTTTACCCTTTTTCCTAATTTTAGGGTCATAACCATTTTACCCTTTTTCCTCATTTTAGGGTCATAATTGTTTTACCCCTTTTCTTAATTTTAGGGTCAGCTTGTACTTTCTTGTTACAACCACTTTTCCCTTAATTAATGACTTTGTAACTATTTAGGGCTTATTAACCATTCTTTGGGGCTTCCAACTTCATGAGGCCATAACTCCTCATCTGTGAGGAACCATGTGGCGTGCCACGTCCTATCGTTGGAAACAGCACAACAAGAACTATCCATCCATGAGTATGTTACCTATATTTACATTTTCCTTCACGTTCAAATTCCTCAAACAACTTCAAGTTCCACGACGACACCTTTGGGGCTTCTTATAGACTTCCTCAATTACACCCATCTCTCGGACTTCTTCTAGGGATGAAATCAATCAACTTGCCGACAATCTCGACCATACAAATGACAACCACTTGTCCGGCGATCTCGTCCAAATCTCTGGGGATTATGGACTGCTCCAAGGGTTGACTTGATCACATCTTTGGGTCCTCCAGACTTCTCCAAGGGTTGACATCAATGACAACCAACTATCCAACCCAATTGTCCAACAAGCTCCCCCTTTGGCATTGATGGAAACACTAATGGAATGCATTGATGGAAACACTCATGCTCATATGCATACTCATGCTCATGCTCCCACTTTGACCATTTCTCCCCTGTCTCCTTGCCATTGCTCTTATCTCTCCCCCTTTGACATCAATGGAAAAGGGTATCTTTTTTTTGGTCCTGCTCCCCCTGTCTTCATGCTTCTGATTTTTATCTCATGATTGATGTCAAAGGGTATCTCTTTTTTGGTCATGCTCCCCCTGTCTTCATGCTTCTTATCTTTCTCTCATGATCCTTCTCTTTTTCCTCCTTTTTCATCATGGGAAAATGGGTATCTCCCCCCATCGGTATGTCTCCCCATGTCTGCATGCTATTGATCTTCCTTTATGTATCTATTTCTTTGATTATTTCTCTTCCCTTGAATTATCTACAAGATGTTGTGTAGATAAATGTAGGGATTCATGTATCTTCTTCATTTCCTCTCTTCCAGAAATGATTTTTGATTGGTGCTTCCTCGTGTAATACACTGAAATATATAAAAAGCATTTAAAGATAATTCAAGTCTTCAAGATTTATCATTAATGACCATACTATTCAACAATATCTTCCTCTAAATATGTAGCTTATGTTGACGGTTTCTCTTTCCATGTTCTGTTATGCCTTCCATTGCTTGCCTTTTTGTGACCAACTGATTCCAACTATCAATATGCTTTTATCCACTGTTACACATCTTCTCTAACTCATGTCTTCTATACCTACCAAGTGTATCATGGATCCATATTTGTCCATATGCCACTAATTGTCCATGACCATGATACATAATTGTCCACAATGATGAGCCATATGTCACTGTACTATTCTGATGACTTCTCGAAATCTGCAGCAACTGATCATCACATATTCTTGCATGGCATCTTCCATACGATCATGAATCTCTGTCTGAAAGGTGTGCCTCTAATATTCTTTGTAACTGTCCACTGATATTTTCATGGGAATGTGTTCCGAAATCTGCTCCTCAAGAAATCAAACTATCTCGAAACATTATGCACTTCTATCATCAAACCACTTTGAACCTGCCTTTCCAAAATCTCCGAACACTTCAAATTTCTCTCTGATCTATAGAGTTGCTGCTTTGAATCCCCCTATTCAATATTCATGTTTAATAGGAGTCTCTAAGCCGGATGGCTGAGAAAAACATCCACTCTGATGCGGATCAATCTTCCTCTTTGTCTATGGTTTCATCATCTTTCTTAGTTCTGGCATCTTCCTCTTTTCATGTAGATTCATCACCTTCCTGACTTCTGGAATCTTTGTCTTTTCATGTAGGTTCATCCTGATCTTAAGCCACTGCAAGTCCTGTGAGTACGATCTTTGGAACTTGTTCTTCATTCACATGTTCTTCTTGGTTTTCTTTTCTTCTCCAAAACTTCTCGTAACTAGCATCATTGTTTTCTTTCATGGTGGGTTGCATCGTACTTCTGTAATTCTAAGCTATGTGTCCAAGGTTTTGGAAATTATAACATTCAATACTATGAGGGGCCACATAAGCATCTCTTGCTTGACCATTTCTTCCATATGCTCTGGAATTTAAAGCTTTATCTCCAAAGTTAGAACATGCAAAACAATGACCAAAAAAGAAATTTTGAGACCTGGGAGTGACTGATCTTCTTTGTGGTGTAGTCATTCTGAATTCATGCCTTGGTTGATCGCAATATTTTCTTTGGTTGTTTCCTTCATAATGATTGAATCTTGCTTTATTTCTGAATGCAGAAGGTCTTCTATATTTATTTGTCTCTGACTCTTGTTGACCATAATTCCTTCCTTTGAGAACTTCTCCATAACTCTTTTGTTTTTTCACAGATCTTGAACCGTTCTCAAAATGAACTTGCTTGTATCCTAATCCAAACTTGTCACTGCATGGCCTTTGATTGTCAATAATATTTTCTAACACTTGAGAAATTTTCAAGTTTTTGTTGAGCTTGTTGACTTCAACTCTTAATGACACAACTTCTTCTTCAAGTTTCTCGCACTATTTTTCTTTCTTTATCATCTAGATCTAGATTACTTCTTTCGTTCTCTTTCCTTCTTAAAGTTGGGTTTTCAAGGAGATGATTTCTTCTTTGAATAAATTATTTTTCTTCCTTTCTTTCTTCAGATCAGTTAAAGAGTTTATTAATTCTTCCTCAATATCCACTTCACCTTCTTCTTCATCACTTTCAAGAGTTCTTTTCTTAGTTTTTGTAGCCATAAAGAGTACTCTTTCTGAGTCATTATCGCTTTCATCATCTTAATCAGATGAAGAATTGTCTTCTCTTGAGTAGAGATTTTTCTTGAAGGCTTTCCTATTATCTCCTTTCTTGTTTCCCTTTTGATATTTCTTTTCTTTCTTGGGAACTTCTTCTTCATCACTTTCTGACTGCTTAGCATAAGGAAATTTATTGGCAAAATGATCAATTTTACCACAATTGAAACATTTTAAGGGAAGCATACCTTTTTACTTGTCGGTTCCTCTCTTCATCTTCCTTACGAAGTTGGCTATTTCGTCATCTTCATCTGGATAATCGCTACAACTGCAACTTGGCTTTGATTTTGAATTATGTTTATTCTTCATCTTCTTGGATGCTTTGAACATTGCTTCCTTCCTAGGTGGATTATCCCACTCTGTCCTCATTTCATAGGCTATTAGTATCCCATGTAGTTCGTCCATACTTAGTGTGGCAATATCTGCGCTTTCTTCTAGGGATGAAATTTTTGGATCAAATCTCATTGGTATAGACCTTATTACCTTTTGAACAATGAATGGTTCTTTCATTTCTTCTCCCAAACCTTTAATAACATTCACTATTTCATCAACTCGCAGAAAGTAGGTTGCAATGTCTTCATCTTCCTTCATCTTCAGTTGTTCAAATTGACTTTTGTACGTTTGAAGCTTGGCTCCTTTGAATTTGGAATCTCCTTCATAAATATTATGAAGTTTATCCCAAAGATCTTTTGCATTGTCACAATGCATGACCTTGACAAACACTGAATCAGTCAGACTACTTAGAATGGTGCATTTAGCCTTTGAATTGTTTTCACCAATTTATTTTCCATCTTTGTCTGTTGGGGGAGTGGTTGGTGTTGTGTATCCATCTACTAATGACTGCTAAACATCAAATCCTTGTCCATGTAGAACGTTTTCATCCTTTTATTCCATAAGGCATATTTCTAACCATCAAATAGTGGTGCTCCAATATTAGTGTTTTCCATGATCTCCTTCCAGTCGTTAGATTGTTTCTTGAACGACCTACTCTGATACCAATTGTTGGAATATTAAGAGGGGGGGTGAATCAGTATGAGCACTTTTAGCACTTTTAACCACAATATTTATTCTTCAACTTTATCAATAGTATTTAGAAGTTTATCATTAGCATACAATATATCATCCCCAGTATAAATCAACAATGCATAAAAAATAACCACAAATAAACAGTACACCGGAATTTACGTGGAAACCCAAATGGGAGAAAACCACAGAATGATTTCTTATATATATCAAGATTACATTCAATGGAAGTACCAACTTCCCAATTCTCTGGCTACAAGTAGAAGGAGGCTCCAACCCCCTATTTACAGTCTCCAACCTAAAGGAAGCTACAACTCCCTGAATTATCTGGCTCCAACCAGAAGGAGGCTACAACCCCTTGATTTTTCAGGCTCCAACCTAAAGGAAGATCCAACTCCCTGTGTTCTTAGGATCCAACCAGAAGGAGGCTAGAACCCCCTTTCCTTGCCTTGTCTAGCTGCCCTGAAATATAAATGTAGATCAACCTGTCACTGTCAACCTATCACTGTCATTTTCATTTCCATTGTCATTGCCAATGTTACTACCATTGTTTCATCATCAACCAGGTCCACTCACAAATGCATGCAACTCATGCCATGATCACCGAGAGCATATATCAAACCATATGTCCAACATCACCACGTCGTACCTCTAGTCATGTATCAAACTTGTACCAATATCACCAACAAGTGTCTCTAACAATACACCATATCATCATCAAGATATATGTCTCAACCATGTGTCAAACCATGCATCAAATCATGAACCATAAAATCACCAAGATGTGTCTCATCATGTACTAACATCACCAAGCATGTACCATAACCTCATCAAGATATGCATCTAAACCATCTATCAAACATGTGCCAACATCCATAAGCTATGTACCTCAAACATGTGTCATATCACTCATGATATGCCTCAACCATATACCAAAAGATATCCCATAAACCATGCACCACAGCATCACCAAAATATACCTCAACACGTACCATACCATCGTCAAGATATAACCTTCAAAAGATGCATATAAACATACCTTTAATCTAGTAGCAACCTTACTCCATCATCATACCTTGTTGCACCCTGGAACAAACATCCCCTTTACTTTACCTCACCCTTGCTACCTCATATTCACCAATAGATCAAGTGTCACTAGATAGATATTCAATGAACTTGTGTGTGAGAATGAGAGACTATTGATGTGTATTTATACTCTTCCATGTAACTTCTTTTCAACCACTTTACCCTTAATTAATTTCTTGTTGTAACCACTTTACCCTTAATTAATTTATTGTTACAATTGTTTTACCCTTTAACTGTTTTACCTTTTTTCCTAATTTTAGGGTAATAATTGTTTTACCCTTTTTCCTAATTTTAGGGTCATAACTATTTTACCTTTTTTCTTAATTTTAGGGTCAATATTGTTTTACCCTTTCCTAATTTTAGGGTCATAAATGTTTTACCATTTTTCTTCATTTTAGGGTCATAATTGTTTTACCCTTTTTCTTCATTTTAGGGTCATAATTGTTTTACCCTTTTTCTTAAATTTAGGGTCAACCTATACTTTCTTGTTTCAACCACTTTCCCCTTAATTAATTACTTTGTGATTGTTTAGGGATTTTTAAGCATTCTTTGGGGCTTCCAACTTCATGAGGCCATAACTCCTCAACTGTGAGGAACCACGTGGCGTACCACCTACCATTGGAAACGACATGACGAGAACTATCCATATGTGAGTATGTTACATGTATTTATGATGTACTTCACGTTTAAATTCCTCAAACAACTTCAGGTTCCACAACCACACCTTCAGGACTTCTTGTAGAATTTTCCAATTACACTCATCTCTTAGACTTCTTCTAGGGATGACATCAATCAACTTATCAACAATCTCAACCATACAAATGAAAACCACTTATCCAACGATATCGTCCACATCTCCAAGGCTTCTGAACTTCTCCAAGGGTTGACTTGATCACATCTTTGGGTCTTCCGGACTTATCCAAGGGTTAACATCAATCTCCAAGGGTTGACATCAATGACAACGAATTGTCCAAACCAATTGTCCAACAAAGAGAGGGCAAGATTTTTTTGTTTTTTATTTTTATTTTTATTTATTTTTTTAATTTATTCTCTCTGCTCTTGTTGTGATTGATGTCAAAGTCATATTCTCTGAGAAATTCTAGTGATCTTGTTTGTCTGGAATTTAGTGTTGGCAATTGAAACAAGTATTTCATACCACCATGGTCTATCCTTAGCTCATTTGTTTTACCCATGAGATAATACCTCCACATTTTTAGTGCATGGACAATAGCCGCAAGCTCCAAATCATGGGTAGCATAATTTTGTTCATTCTCTTTGATTTTCCTTGACTCATAGCATATGGAATGCCCATTTTGTGTAAGGACTCCACCAAGCCCTTCCTTACATGCATCGGTGCATATAATAAAATCCTCATCTGGATTTACAATATTCAAAATAGGTGCACTGGTTAATAACTTCTTCAAGTGTTAAAAATTATCTTCACACTTGGTAGTCCATTCAAATTTCACTCTTTTTTTTGTAATGAAGTAATGAGATGTGAAATATTGAAGAAACCATCAATGAATCACCAATAGTAACCAGCCAACCCCATAAACGATCTTACCTATGAAACGTTCTTTGGTGTTGGCCATTCTTTGATAGCCTCATTCTTCTTTGGATCCATTGTTGTGCCCTCCTCTGAGATAATGTGGCTCAGATAGTGGATTTACCTTTGATAGAAAGTGTACTTGCTTAACTTGGCATACAATTGGTTCTCTCTCAACCATTGTAGCACCATCTTCAAATGTTTTTCATGCTCCTCCTCCATCTTGGAGTAGATAAGAATATCATCCAAGAAGAAAATAACTCTGGGTAATCACTGAACACTCCATTCATTAGACACATAAAAGTAGTGATCGCACTTGTCAACCCAAATGGCACCACCACAAACTCATAAGGGCCATACCTTGTCCAGAAGGTTGTCTTTCTAGTGTCTTCTTCTCATAGTCAATACACAACTTCAAATCCTAGAAATTCCCTAAACACATATTCATACTCCTTCAAGAGTGGATAATCTTCGAGATTTGACTCCTTGTCCTTGGTGGACTCTTCCATATGTGTTTCATATATATGGCACCCTTTCCTAAAACTTATTTTTAGCTGCAATGTTGAAATCTCTCTAACGGATATAGGTCTTGTAATACCATGAATTGTCCTCGAATTCCCTTCCTCATCAAGGCATGTGAAATCCTTGTTGTAGCAATCTAGGATAGCATGATTCTTTTCCAACCAATACATATTAATCAAACAATCATATGACCCAAGCAGTATGATATTCAGATCTGTCTTAGTGCCAACTCCATTCATGTTCACTCGGCAATCCATGACAAGATCATTGATTTTTCTCTTTGTGACAGTGGCTAGTTGAACTAACCAAGAATTTGCATGCTTTCATCTCTTCAATTTAAATATTTCAACCATATTAGGATCTATATAGCTATGACTAGCTCCAGAATCAATCAAAATAGCTATAGGTTGATTATCGATCTTACCTTCCACCTCAATCATGTGGGATTTATAGTTTGTGTGTATGTGTCCAAGGTTGCATAAATCCTTGGCACATTCTTTCCCATGAAATCCACTATATATGTCTCCTGAATGTTGTGAACAATCCTCATCTTTTCACCCTTGTGAGAACAATCTGTATATAAGTGGTCTCTCTCACATCCCCAACATTTTATGGGTTGTTGTCTTGGCCTCTTCCCCAAGGAATATGTCATCTTAATTTCACCTTGTGTTTATTACCTTGTTTATCTAATTGTGAATTGTTCCTAAACAAAGGTGGCTTGAATCCTTTCTTCCTTTGATCCATATTAGTTTTCCTTTTGTCATCCCAAGTTTTTTTGAAATATGGCCTTGCCTTATTCTTCCCATATAAATATTTTTCTTTCCTTATGGTTTCCTCCAATGTCGTGGGTTCATCAAACTAAATTTTATTCTTTTAGAATGATGGAAACCCACTCAAGAACCTATGAGTCTTAACCTTCTCATCCCTGATGAAATCCACATACCTCAACAACTCCAAGAATTTATTTTCATTTTCTTCCATAGTCATGCCTGACAATCTGATATCAAATAATTATTGTATCTTCTTGTCATAATAATTCCCTAACAAGTATTATTTTTAACATACCCAGAACCCTCAATGAGTCCCACTATTGCTAAATCAACTAGCATATCGATTCAAATGTGGAAAAGCATGCAACATGACATACAAACTCATGCAATTAATGGTTAATTTTGAAATTGTGAATGCAAATTATTAAGCATGCTCAATAGCCATTAAATACATAAAACATAAATCAAACACATCATTCAATCATAGTATTCACACAATATATAACATAGTGATCAAATCACTTATCTTTGTGAATATTTACTCAATTGACTACAAACGTCGAACGTTCCACCCAACCATAGATACTACTGCTCCAATTCTTTGAACATCAGTTCACCCATGATATGAGACTATGATTTCACAAGGATAAAAAGGCTCTTATGGATGTCTACAATCCTCTCAAACAACCTAAATACCCACTAAAACATAGTGGCATGACTCCTACAACAATTCCAACCACCCAACTCTCTTCCCCAACAGTCTGCACAACCCAAGGGATGACATTTTCTTCTCTACATCACAATCCCTCAAACAATCTCCATCCCCTCCAGGGCTCCAACACAGAATGGCCAAGAATCTCTCAGATGGGGGCTCCGAAAAATCCATCTACAGCATGATTTCTCACGTAACATTTACAAATTCTCTTTAGGTGATTTCTCGACAGAAAATCACTTACGTGCATAACACTCTCATTCTCAGCATAACTAATAGCTTCAACAAGCTATCTTCAATGCCTACTATGATTGTCCCCTCTTTCCCATCACTTAGCCATGTTTTTCCTCACTTCTTTCTAAATGTAAAAAATTGTTCCCTTTCCTTCTCAAATTTTCTTCTTCTCCCATGCTTGCTTGACTCTTACTCTCCCCCCAAGGATGATTACACTCAATCCGTGTTGTCATAACTTAATGGGTTGACTTTCTCACCCAACCTCTTACATGGATTCAATGATTGAATGTTTAATAATTCAAAGGGATAAATTTTTCAATGACAAATCGATTAACGAAGATGGCTTAAGACTCAAGGCATGTAGAAACCCCTCAAAGCCCCATTAATCACCCTCTCTTATGGAATCATAACCCCTCATTACTCTGGTCCTTACCCATTTGTAGTCACCAGTGTATTTCATTTTATTTTTTTCAATGTACAATGTGTACATATTACATCACTTGGCCCCTAACCATTCATAATATTTACAAATATACAATTCTACATTGAGGATAAAAATTGGGGTGTTACAATCCCCTCCCCCTATAATTTGCATTGTCCTCAATGCACATCACCACATAAGTGTACATGTATACATACAAAATTATTACATCACAATACTCAAGACTTTCATGGTTTAAAAGATTTTTGCAAGTATTCCAACCATCAATATCTTGTTCCCCTCATCCTACACAACCCAAGGAAGTGTACCCCCTTCTCTGCACCGCAGTTCCTTAGGTTGTCCTACTTCCCTTCTAGGGCTCTAGCACAGAACATACAAAAATTCTCAGATTTGTGGCTCCAGGAACTCTAGCTACACGAAAATGGAGTCTTTATACACTTATATGCAAATGTACATTCAGATTTCCTCAAAAATCTGCAAAAAAATGTGGGTACTCCTCCCACATGGCCTCTTCATGCTCCCACATGGAGTCTTCAGCACTGTAAAAGGTCTACTAGACCTTTACTAGGGAAATGGATCAGTTCCTTAGCACCTTGACTTTCCAGTCCAAAATGTGCATCGGCTCCACCCAAAAGTCCCCTTGGTCCTCTACCTAGATCACACTCCAAAAAATCACGTGGTTAGGATCATGCAAATACTTCTTCAATAAAGACACATGAAACACATTATGAATTCTCATAGATGCAAGGAATGCAAGCATGTATGCAATTGTATCTATTCTCTCCAGAACTTCAAATGGCCCACAATATCTTGGTGCCAACTTTGGAAAAATTCCCAATTTCAACGAGCTCATTTTTTCCTATACTTTCATAAACACATGCTTCCCCACTCTAAATTATGTGTTCACTTTTCCCTTGTCTACATAGATTTTCTGCCTATCTTGTGCGATCATTAAATTTTGTTTTATATTTACCATCTTCTCTTCCATTTATCTTAGCAGTTTTGGCCCGATAACGGTTATGTCTGTTGAGTTATCCTAGCTTAATGATGTGTTACATTTTCTTCCATACAAGGCTTCTAACACGCTTATATTCAATGGTGCATGATACCCATTGTTATAAAAAAACTCTACCAAATGAAGATATTATTTCCACTTGGAAGACTAATCCATTACATACAATCCTGGCATATCTTCAATTATTTGGTTGACCCATCTAATTTTGGATGATACGTTGTGCTGAAATTTAGATTTGTCCCAAATCCTTTGAACAACCCTTTCCAAAAATTGGAAGTGAACTTGGAATCTCTGTCAGACACTATTTCCTTAGGCACACCATGTTGCCTAGCAATTTCCTTGATATAAATTTGTGCAACGTTTATTTCCTTATGTGTCATCTTAACTGGTATAAAATGGGAAATCTTTGTAATCTTGTCCAACACTACCATGATGGAATCATGTTGCTCTATTGTTCCGAGTAACTTGGTAATGAAATCAATAGTGAAAATTTCCCATTTCCACTCAAAAATGGGCAATGGGTGTAGCAATCCCACTGGATGTTTATGTTCAGCCTTTACCTTTTGACATTCCATGCATCTAGCAATAAAATCAACTGCATCTTTCTTTATATCAAGCCAAAAGTATTGGTCTCTTAAAATCACAATTGTTTTCTTATATCCTAGATGTCTAGTGTATGGCACATTGTGCATTTCTTGTAAAACTAAATGTCTTAACTCCTGAGAATTATGAACATAAACATTGTTCCTATACAAGACAATTCCATCATATTCCAACCCGTAATCTTTAAATTTCTAATGTATGTCATCATGTTGTAAGCTTTCTTTAATTTGCAAATAATGTTGGTCTATTGTTATAGCTTCTTAAAATTTTCCTTTTAAGTTTGTCCCGCACATATTAATGGTTGCAGCATGCATTTTATGTACCCTATTGTTGAGTGTATCATCCACTTTATTATATTTCCCCTTAATGTGTTTTATATCAAAATCATACTCACTAAGGAATTCCAACCATCTAACTTGTCTGGAATTCAATGTTGGTTGTCCAAACAAATATTTCATACCACTATGGTATGCCCTCAGCTCAAATTTTCTACCCATGAGATATTGCCTCCACATTTTTAATGCGTGAACAATTTCTTCCAACTCCAATTCATGTGTGGAATAGTTCCTCTCATGCTCCTTCAACTTTATTGACTCATAGAAAATTGCATGCCCCTTTCGGGTAAGGATTCCACCAATCCCTTCTTTACATGCATCTATGCACACAATAATATCCTCATTTGGATTTACAATCTTTAAGATAGGTGCATGGGTTAATAAATATTTCAAGTGTTGGAAACTCTCTTCACACTTGACAGTCCATTCAAATTGTATTCCTTTCTTTTGTAAGGAAGTGATTGGGTGTGTGATCTTGTAGAAACCCACAATGAATCTCTTGTAATAACCATCTAGACCCATAAATGATCCAACCTATGAAATATTCTTTAGTGCTAGCCAACCTATGATTGATTATATCTTTTCTAGATCCATTGGTATGCCATCCTCTAAGACAATGTGGCTCAAATAATGGATCCACTTCTGATAAAAAAAAATGCACTTTCTCAACTTGGCATACAATTGGTGTTCTCTCAACACCTATAACACCATCCTCAAATGTTTCTCATGCTCCTCCTCTTTCTTGGAGTATATAATAACATCATCCAAGAAGATAATGACAAATTTTTCCAGGTAATTTTTGAACACTCCATTCATTAGACACATAAAATTATCAAGTGCATTGGTCAACCCAAATGGCACCACTACAAACTCATAATGACCATACCTTGTCTAAAAATTTGTCTTACTAGTATCATCTTCTTTGATTCTCACTTGATGATAACTTGATCTCAAGTCAATCTTGGAAAACATCCTTGCTCATTCTGACTGATCAGAGAGGTCATCAATCCTTGGAAAATGATACTTGTTCTTTACTATAACCTTATTCAATTGTCTAAAGTCAATACATAACCTCATAATCCCATCATTTTTCTTCACAAAAAGCATAGGGGCACCCCAAGGTGAAACACTTGGACATATATACCTCTTCTTCAACAACTATTCTAGTTGAATTTGCAACTCTTTCAATTCTAGTATGCTCATTATATAGGGAGTTTTGGATATTGGGGTAGCTCTATGCATTAAGTCAATAGAGAAATCAATGTCTCTCTTCAATGGAAATCCTAGAAATTCCCTAAACACATCTTCATATTTCTTCCATATGGACTGCATATATTTAGCACCCTTTTCTAAAACTTATTTTCAACTCCAATGTTGAAACCTCTCTGACAGATATAGGTCTTAGAATGCCTCGCATTGTCCTTAAATTCCATTCCTCATCAAGACATGTGAAATCCTTTTTGTAGAAATGTAGGACAACATGATGTTTGTCCAACCAATCAATACCAATCAAGCAATCATATGACCCAAGCAGTGTGATATTCAAATATACCTTAGTGTTGACTCCACTCATGTTCATTAAGCAATCTCTTACCAACTCATTGATTGGATAATTGAACCAATCCAAGACTTTTTATGTGTACATCTCTTCAATTTAGATTTGTCAACCATATTAGGATCTATATAGCTATGACTAACTCCAAAATCAATCAAAAAATCTATGGCTGAATTATTAATCTTACCTTCCACCTCAATCATGTGGGATTGATAGTTTGTTTGTTTATTGTCCAAGGCTACATAAATCCTTGGCATACTCCTACCCATGTCTTCCAATGTATAAACTTCTTGAATGTCATGCACGGTCCTTGTCCTATATCCCTTATGAGGACAATATTTATACATATGGTTGCCCTCACATCTCTGACCCTTTATAGGTTGTTGTTGCGGCCTTTTCCACAAGGAATCTGTCATATTGGATCATTTTTTGTTTTTTTCCCTTGCCTATATGATTTTGAATTGTTCCTGAAGAAAGGTGGATTGAATCCTTTCTTCCTCTGGTCCATCTTTCCTTTCTTTTTATCATCCCCAACTTTTTGAAAAGTTTTCCTTGCCTTACTCTGCTCATACAAATACTTATATTTTCTCACGGATTCCTCTGAATCCTTGGGCTCGTCAAATTGAATTTTATCCTTGTAGAATGATGCCAACCCACTCAAGAACCTATGAATTTTAACCTTCTCATCTTTGATGAAATCCACATGCCTCAAAAGCTCCAAGAATTTCTTCTCATGCTCTTCCATGGTCATATTTCCTAATTTAAGCTCAAAGAATTCTTTCATTTTCTTGTCATAATAGTGCTCTTATAAGTATTGATGTTGGAAGTATTTCTTGAAATGCTTCTAGGAAATTATTTTCTCCCCAATATGCTTGACTTGCTTCAACTGCTCCCACCACATGGAATGTTTTCCCCGAAGATGATATATTGGAATCTTTGCTTCCATATTTGATGAATAATTGTGCAACTAAAAATATTGAGTCTCATGCCCAACAACCAGGCTTCGTATTCTTCACCCTTCCTATGATCTCCATCAAATGTTGGTGGCTTGAACCTCCTAAGCTCTCCTTACAAACTATATAACTATAGCCTTCTCCTTTGATGTCTGATAAGAGACCTACTTGGGATGCTCTTTGATTTTGAAAATACATGTGCTCATCTAGTTGAACATATAGATGAATATTGATACCTACTAACACTTCTTAAGTGCCTCGACCCTTTGTAGTCATCCCTTCTATCATGATATATGTGCTATGTCACATGCCCTATAATGGATGCATGTCTTATGTTGGACTCCTTGTTGATTTTTCTTTGCAAGTTATTCAAACTTTAAAGCAGCTGAGAATTAATTTGGTTCTACTCCTCTTGAACTATTATTAACCTTTCATTATCTACTATGTAGCTTTGCACTTCTTTTTGCAAGCTCTTCATCAACTTTGTAGGCTCTACTCTGCTTCTATGTACATTAGACTTTGTTTCTACATTTCTCAAGATGATATTTAATCCTCTAATTTCATCTCCATGGTTGTAAGAACCTTGTGCATCATCCATCTCTTAAGTCCTCATTTGTAAATCTAATATGTTCTTCATATACCCTTAATTTTTCAAAAACGATGTGCATGCAAAAAAAATTATTAGAAATTATGCATATTGTAAAACATTTCATTAATTAGGCTATGAGTCATTATTCGTCTTAATTTTTGAAGAGTATGGATGCCTTAAAGTAAATTCTTGTTATTTAAACATGGTCTCTTTTAAATTATCTTTCCAACGACTATACTCATGTCTCATTTTTACTTCCGAGTTAAAAGTTATAACTTTATTAATTTTGTCATTTCTACTTAACTGTGCCATATTCTCACTAGTGAAATCTAGTTGAATATTCTGCAACCCGTAGCGGAAAATCTGTTAGGAACTAGGAAAACTTTATATCGGGCACAGGTAGAATTTCTAATTATGAGTACACAATAGTTTTTAGATTCAGAATCTGATGCTCTAGTCAAATTCTATATACATATGGAATTTGACAACTTTATTCTTTTTACTTTTTTTCCAAACTTATAATTGTTAGCAAAAATGGCTATCTCCCAAACAAAGAAAAAATGGGAAAAACTTCATCAAGAAAAAGTTGTCCAGCTTGTTGAGGAGGTAAAATGTCGAGTAAATAAATATTTCCATATTTTTTTATGTGGGGTCCCTTTTCCTCCTCTAAAAATTTCAAAAATCTCATTAAAGTGTTTAGGAATAGTGATTTTTGGCATGTTTTGTGTCCCCATTAGAAAATCCTTGTAATTTGGCCAAAATCCCCATTGGGTATTTTCATATCTGATTGTTGGACTCGCTACAAAAATTTCATCAATAATAGGACCTTTGTCAAAGAGTACCACCATGTTCTTTAAAAACCACTAATTTTTATTTTCTGGAAAATTTAAGCATAAATGGCCAATGTCCCTAACTTACACTTTTGTAAGATTTCTCATTACAGACATACCCTTTAAAATTCATTTGATTTTGAGTTAATCTGCTCATGTTATGGCCAAAACAATTGTTTGGCTCCAGAATTTATATATATATATAAATACCAGCATCTCATTAATGTGGCAATCTGGTTGACATGGCATGGCATGTGGCTACCAATGTTTACTTTTCATCCCCTAAATCAGCGATGTCACCATCCTCCTCCATCAACGAACTACCATTTTATCCCATCATCAAACTAAAATTTATGTCCATCAACGAACCCAAAAATTCTATCTTCAACGAACTCAATTTGTTTCCTTCAGTGAACTCAAAATTTTCTCTTGAACAAACTTCTAAATTTGTTCTTTTGGCGAATAAAAGAATTGGCTCTTTCAGCAGACTTCAAATTTTGGATTTCGGTGATCCAATTCTTCATTCTTCTCTATTTGATCCAATTCTTCATCCATGGCCTTATTCCATAATTCATCCTTGTTGGCTTCTTTAAAATTGTTTGGTTCAAATGTAGATAAGAGTGTGTTGAGCACTCAACACACCCTAAAAAAAGTCCATGTACAATTTTACTTTTTGGGTACCACTTGATCTTTTGCACTATCTGATTCATCTTCATTGTGGAAAATGTTGTGTTTGCTTACCTTTTCGAATCTCATTTAAGTCTTTAAAAGTTTTCTTGAACATGTGAAAATCACCATAACTTAAAAGGCTAACATTTAATTAAAGAATTGACAGCCGAAACATTCCCCGACGCGCTAAAAATTCGGCATCAAAAAGAATTAAAGATAAGAGAAAATCACTCGAGAGAACCAAGATTGTCGAGTGTCGATCTTCGTCGACGTCGACAAACGGAAGTTGCTCTTTCGCGACAAGCATCACGCAAGGATATCGTCGACAACCGATTCCCTTCGGTGTCGGTAAAGAGAGAAAAGAGTAGATTTTGCATGAATAAAGGAATGATATCACCGATCACCGACTTCCGAAACGTTTTCAGCATCGGGGGTTTTCAAGGACGTTAACTCACAAGGAAAACACGCGATAGGTTTATTTCCAAAAGACGACCTCCGATACCTTTTCAGCATCGGCAGTCCCAAGTTTATCTTAAAGTGCTCGACTTGAACAAAGTCCCGAGTCTGACCATTACCTGTAAGCTAAGTTCCTAGCCTTTAGTACCTTGTATCCCGATCCAGTTTCACCACGTCAGTTTTGTATGACGAAATCAATCGGCGTCGGAGGTTCTAAGCAGGAGGATGCCAACGAAACATTCACCACGCATCGTTGATCCCCGACCTGCCCACTCGGAAAGCAACACGATGGGACGTTTTAACACTAGATACGACACATTTAAAGGGCTAATTAATTCCAAGATCTCGCATTAGTTTCTAATTCGTGCGTGAATCAAAAGGACCATTTGAACATGCCAATACAATGCATCACCCTCCGCTCCTCCACCGCCAACCCACGATGAATTAAATTGTAAAGATTCAGCGGTAGATTTGTTTGAATTTCACTCATCACCCGGATTAATTGGTTGATACGATTGGTAAGATCCTTCCCGTTAAATTCTATTGAGTCATTGTAAACAATATTATTCTGCGCACAAAGAATTTCATGTCAAACAGAGAAGCGAGACAAGCAATTTGGCAAAAGCCTCCAAGATCTCATGAGTATTAAACAACAGAGTTTAGCAAGCGTTACAGGTATGTACTAGTCTGGTTTTTTTCTATGTTTTCACCTCACATATACATTATGATCTAGTATTGCTCTGTATGTTGGCCCTAAAGGAGTGTTTCATTTGTAGGAACAATGCCTCTGAGAAAACCAATCACCAGGAAATATCCAAGAGCGTCGAAGTTAAAGGAACCAGATGTGGGAGAAGGTTCTTCCCCAGCAGTTGCAAAACAATTGGAATTTGCTCCAAAGTCGGTGCCCGTCATCAAGACATTTACCAAGAAGGTTTTCGTTTAACCTCCAGCCTTCGGAGACACATAGGCAAGCATAGGGACCAAGACAGTACTCCCACACTGGGGAGAGTTTTTCCAAAAGATCAAGTGGGAATAATTCCCTGAATATACCCCGCACAATGATCCTGATACAAGAAAACTTGACGATGAATTCCTCCCGAATGTCCGAAGGGCGTATCTGCACATGGTAGCAAGCAGGACTCTGGTATTCCCCTGCATAGAACTCCTGAAATGCCTTATAGATCACACTAACACACAAAGATGTTTTATTAATGACGACAATGGTAGGTGTGTCGGGGTTTTCCTTCCAATGGAGGTTCATGAATACTACAAGCTCAGAGAGCCAGAGGAGCGGATGAACATGAATTTTGTCATAAGTTTCTATGAGAAACACGACACCAGCAAGGTGATGGCTTCGTGGTGGAGAGAGGATAAAAATTTCACCAATCGGACCTCTGGCTGGTACCTGACGGCCAACTTAAGGGAGTCATATATCTACCTAATGGTCCTCCTCTGTCGGTTGCATTAGCAGAAATATTTCTCCAGGTTTTCAGAGGCTTGGATACCTATAGCTTATACTATAGCCATTTCCAGAATAATTTTCAACTGGGGTGCCATCATCTCCAAACAGATGAGCACTTGCATACGACAGGATCAGACACTGAAAGAGGGAGAAAACCCATCCTTCTATATGGCTTCTTATCTATTGGATGCCAGCTATGCCAGGAATGTCTTTGCCGGAATGAACCTGAGCTAGCACACCTCATAACTCCCGGTCCATGTATACTTCAGCATCTTGTGGGAGAACATGTATAAGAAATCCTACTCTCTCATCTGTGATCAGTTTATCGCACATATTTATTTCTTGTTGTTCAAGAAAGATTGCCCAAGGTTGTCGAATGCGTCCAAAAATATTATATCAAAATTGGTCCACTGGTACCTGGATGAGAGCGATACCTACATCAGGGTTTTCGGAGCCACCGGGGCACCACACCTATTACCTGTGTATGTACCCGATTGACTAGTAGTAGGGGAAATCTATTATCAGACCATCCTACAAGTTACAATGCTACTCTGGTAAAAGATAAGAAGTGGGCCTTCATACCCTATGGATTTCATATTGGTTTCTACATGGTAAAGGACATCATGCAAGACAAGAAAGAAGGGTTAAGCTAATTGGAGTTCTGATTCCAGACTGGTCGTTTTCGCAAGCACGACCCCAAAGGTCTAGTCCTGAAGCACGCATCACAAGTATCATCCTGCTAGCCATACGCCCATGACAGGTTTGAAGATGAGATCTTCACCGAAAATGCTCAAAATTGGGATGAGGTCGTGGCGAGGATGGCTGACCCCAAGGCAACCAGGTTCAAGGCCATGAGTTGGGATGAGCAAGCGACATTCCTAGAATAATCATCTCAAGAGGTCCTCAAGGCCAGAGAAGAAAGGATAGCATATGAAGGAGCTGAAGCGGTGGAATCTCCCTTGATATCCCCAGCGCAAGGCAAAGATATCCATTTGGTACAGGATGCACGTGAAAGGGGATTGTTCATGTTGGAACAGACACAACGGGTGTTTGATCAATTACAAGATTACCTAGACCTATCATAAATGACAGGATCACCTGTCGATAACCCAAAGAGAATCCAGGTGGGTACAAGCGGCCCTGAACTTATAGATGTTGATGAAATTTTTGGGTTGGATGGCCTTGAATTCACAACGTCGTCGGTTGGATCGTCGATAGGTGTGACGAATCAACCATAGATGGGTCGGGTATCACTGGAAACAAGTGCGCCTAATCCCTTGAGCGAGTTTATAAATATATATAGTGATGATGAGAGCCCAGAGGCATCTCTCGGGACCTCTGTGCATGTCCAAGAAGAAAAGGGACCTGAAAAGACTTCTTCTCATGTTCCCAGGGTCCAAACCTAGGAGGTCCCACAAAAATAAAAGGAAGACCAGAGTGGCCTCAACACAAAGAATCTCGATGCCCCAGATACCTGAGCAGACAATCCAAAGGACAAGTCAGAACCGGATGAGCCAAAGGAAGGATCCCCGCAAAAGGAAATCGACGTTCCAACGGCTGATGAACAAGTAAGTATCGAGTCTATTCCCGACACTTCGATTTCGCTCGATACTCAGATCCCCGACAAGCGACAGAAAAAGTTTGGACCCTCAAAGCACAACGAGGAAGTTCAAGAACCCGATCTTGAACAAGTCTACACCACCGGAAATCTGGGAAGCACACTCACATGGGGTGATCAGCAGATTCCCAAGCCTTTGGACGAGGTAGTCGATATATATGCAATCTCCTATGATCGAAAGAGGAAGGCCATCATCCAAAGAACCACAAAGAAAAGGAGGATCATGTTGGATCACTCCATTCTCATCACCACAGAGGAAAATTTGATAAACATGGAAAATTCCCGAACATATGAGATCCTCGGCATGGGGATGGTGATCTTGGATGCCACCCTGGACAGAGCCAAACGAGATGAAAAGGATTCGGTCGCCACCCTGAAGGAACTAGAACATTTGCACCATCTAACTGAGTACTATCAGGGCACCACTCAGGCCATGAGATACCTGAGAAGCGAGTTCGAAGAGGCTTAAAACAAGTTCACACACGAGTGACACATTTTTACTGTGAAGGTAGCCAAGCTCCAGGAGGACACTCTCATGGCACTCACGACATGCAAGGATATGGAGCGGTGGTATGAAATGGCACAACAAGACATAGAGAGAATCGAATACATTGATGTAGTCCAACAGGGCCGAGATAAAGAAGAACACGGTATCCGGATGTTGAGCAAAATCAGTCTTGATCGCATGAAGTGATCAGCCGAGTATTGGGCTAAGATGTCTCAGGAACCACACCAGGAAATTCAAGAGTAGTGGGCCAAATGCGAGAAACATTGGGGTAAAATCAACAAAGCAATGAAGGATATCGAACTCCTCGAGTTTGGCACCCCTGACGACTTCGTCGACTTGCGCAACATAGTCGAATCGCACACCAAGAAAGATTCATTATGGGTTGAAGAGCTAGCGAAGGTGACCGACATAGCGCTAGGACAAGTGCAATGATTTATGGAACATCTGATTAGATCTCGGACTATGCTACAACAGTTAAACACCATTCTGGTGAAGTATCGGGCGCATGCGGTAGAGGTCAGAGGAATTTACCCAGCTCCGATGGAGCAGCACAGATTTCCATGGGCCCAAACCTGTGAGGAGTTGTTCATCAGTTGGTTGGAGTATGAGAAAAGTCACCCTTTCAAGTGATATCTTGAGTTAACTGTTAAAGAAACTGTTAGAAAAGGATGCCACGTGGCGAATTTTGTTTACTTATCTACACTTAGCCATTATTTTCAGTTGAATTGTATGTTATAAATAAGAACATCGACCAATTAGTTAGAGGTCGATAGTTGTTGCAAGAAACTCTCTTTTCTGGTTTGTTAAGAATTATTTTGGAGCTACCATTAATGGAGAAGTCCTTTTGGACCAAAGACAAGTTATATTTTCATCAACTGCATGTGTCATTGGACATGGAGAAGAACTATTTCCTATCTTGTTCATGAATGGATGTTGTAATGAGTAAGAGCAATTAAATCTGTTGTCAAGTTATCTGGTGCAATGTTTTGTTGTTCTTTTCTTTAATGATGAAACTGAATCATTGTGTTATTATGTGATGGATGATTAAGTAGGTGAATTATTTTTCTTTCCATTGTTTCATCGCATATGTGTTTTCTTTCTGATAATTAGTATCTCATACAGTAATTGGATGCTCACATGGTTAATGTATTAGTACTAGGCTTGTGGTATAAAATTGTCATCTGCATGCTTGAGTAGCGAGTTATCCCAAGCTCAGCCTCTTCCCCAGTAGTTAAAAATTAATCCTGTTTGTTTCCAAGATGGTTTATACCAGCTTACATCTCATATTGGTCCCACCTAAGAGAAAATACAAAAAGAGATAGTCCAAACTGAAGGAAGAGCCTTCACCTTGAAAACGTAAAGCCCATCGATAAATTGGCCAGATTGCAAGATCTGGAGAATCATTCCACTATTAAACGTTGCAGAGTTTAATTGGGCCTCGGTGGCGGGTTTGGTTCTTTCTATTGAACTAAGGATTTTAGGACCCATCAACAGAGTGTTAGGTGCATTTGTTCTAGTGAACAAATTCTTCTTCTAGTCTCAACTCTTGTATCTTTGTTTCCGATAATCCGATCTGAAGGATGATTCTTCTGTACTCGTTTGCTAGGTGTCTTTGGAGGCATTTGTTGAACTTGATCTTCTACTTGTATCTGATCTTCTTCCTCTTCCTCTTCTACTTCTTCTTCATATTTTGCTTCTTCTTCATAAAGCTAGTCCACTGATTCATTTTCTTCTTCCTTTGATTTCCGTCCACCTATTTCATCAATTGTTACATTGATGATTTCCCCAACTTTGTTTAATCTCAGATTGTAACAATTGTATGCTTTCCTTGTGCTTGAGTAACCAACAATTACTCCTTTGTCCACACGAGAGTCAAACTTTCCCATTATGCCATCTTCTCTTTTGATGTAGCATTTTCTTCCAAATATTCTGAAGTGCTTCACATTTGTTGGTCTTCCTTTCCATAGCTCATATAGAGTTTTTTTATTGTTATTTTTTATCATTACTCTGTTTTGAATGTCAATTGTTGTATGCACTGCATGTGTCCAAAAAATATCTGTCAATTTTGAATTCATTAGCATTTTTCGAGCCATTTCCTGTGTAATTATCATCCATTATGATAATGTTACTTTGTCTTTGAACCAATCTATGAATCCATGCTCTCATCCACTGTCATATATTTGTCCAAACCTGCTAAGTGTTATTACGAATCCATCTCTGTCCATATTGTCCAAGACTCTACTGCTCAATTCTTCATAATGCTGACCCAGTTATCACTATACTATCATGAAGAGTTCACTACTACAATTGATTGTACTTCTCCTAAATGACTGCTCTGGATCTGTCTACTCAAAATATGCAAGTTGCTCGAAGGATGGTTCTTTGGTCTATCACAGCTATCGCATAGACTCCCCCTGTCTAATATTCATATTACCTGGGAGTCTCTAAGTTGGATGGCTCAGAACAATTCCTTCTCTGATGTGTATTCATCATCATCTTCATTGGTAGATTCATCATCTCTCTGAGCTATGACTTATTTCTTTCTGTCTGTGGATTCATCTTTCACTACAATGCCTGAAAGTACAATCTCTTGAACCTGTTCCTTATTTACCTGTCCTTATTTTCTTTCAGTTATTTTCCAAACCTTTATGTATCTAACATCTTTTTTTTTCTCTATAGAATTTTCTTCATCTCGTTTTATTGTCAATCTTGTGATCTTTGGGACCTGGTCTTTGTTCACTTGTTCTTCGTGTTTTCTTATCCATACTTTCTTATATATGATATCAATGTTCTCTTTCATGGAAGTATCGATCATGCTTCTACAATCACTAGATATGTGTCCATAGTTATGACATTTGTAACATTCAATGTTATGTGAGGCCACATAGGAATTTCTTGCTTGAACATTTTTATAATCCCTTCAATCTGTAACCTTATGTCCAAAATTAGTACAATAAAAACAATGAACATAAAAGAAATTTGCATACCTGGGAGTGAATGATCTTCTTTGTGGTGTAGTCCTTCTGAATTTCTTCCTTGACTGATCATGATCATGATTGAAGCTTCTTTGTGGCTTTAACATGGATGGTCTTCTTGAAGATGTATCTTTAATAGTTTTCTTAGATTATGGTTGACCATGATTCCTTCCTTTGAGTACTTCTACATAACTCTTTCTATTTTCTTCATTCTTCTTTTCTAGCAACCTAGAGTGCTTCTCTTCATTTTCTATAAATGATGCGGATGTTTTTGTCTCTTAAACGTTCTTATTGAGATTGACGATTTTACTTCTCAATTTGACAACTTCTTCTTCAAGATTCTCAACCTCTTCTTCTTTCTTCATTATCTGAGACTTCATGACTTCTTTTGTTCTTTTCGCTTCTTCAAGATGTATTTTTAATGTGATTTTTTCTTCTTCAAGTTATTTCTCTTCTTGACCAAACTCTACCTCAAGCTGGTTTAGATCGTTAGTTCTTTCCTTAAGATGATCTGATAATATATATTCTCTCATTTCTACTTCTTCCTTCTGTACTACTATGTTGGCTTCCAAATACTGTTTTTGATCTTTAAGATTTTCTTCGATCTTTCTCGCTTCTTCAAAAATGTGAGCACTTTCCTTTTGTTTCATCAATTATTTCTTGAGTGACTTGTTTTCTTCTCTTTCTTTTCTTAGTTCATCTAAAGAACTGATCAATTCTTCTTCATAATTGTCTTCTTTTTCAATTATTTTTTCTGTCTCATTTCCTTCATGCCATTCTATTTCAATATGTATGTGTTTTTCATAATTAAAGAAAAACAGCATACCTCTGTTGATTATGTACTCTTCATCTTCTGAATATTTTTGACATGGTGAACATATTTCTTCTTGATCTGTACCTTCATCTTCTTTGGCATTTTCTAAATCTACGTTGGGTGAATAATATATATCATGTAACTTATCCCAAAGTTCTTTGGTTGATGAACATTTACCAACCTTTTCTCTTACCAGATTAGGTAATCCTTCCCAAATGAAATCTATTGCTATTTTGTTATTCTTCTTCAATTCCTTCTTGGTTGCAGTCTTTGCCCTTTTTGAACTATCATATCCTGTAACGATTGATAGCCAAATATAATACCCTTGTTCCTGTAAAAATACGTTCTTCATTCCACTCCATAGCTCATACTTTAAACCATTCTGACCATTAAACAGTGGTACTCCATTCTCAGAATAATCCATGATATCCTTCCATTGGTTAAACTGTTTCCTGAAGGAACCTCACTCTGATACCAATTGTTGGATTACTAAGAGGGGGGTGAATCAGTAATAGAGAAATTTAATCCCTTTTAACCATAAAATGAAAGTGTTACATCAATGTAGCATTATCATCCAATAGTTGTAGAGTAAATGAACAATGAACAAATGAGCAATCATACACATACACAGTACACTAGTGTTTTTACTTGGAAACCCAAAGCAGGAGAAAACCACTGAATGTTTTTTCTTATATGTATTTAAGAATTACATTCATTGGAAGCACCAACTTCCTTTGTTTTCCAGCTGCAACTGGAAGGAGGCTCCAACCCCCTAGTTTCTCAGGCTAAAACCTGAGGGAAGCTCCAAGTCCCCAATTCTTTGGCTACAACTAGAAGGAGGCTACAACCCCCTATGTTCTTCGGCTACAACCAGAAGGTGGATACAACCACCTTTCCTTGCCCTGTCCAACCGCCCTGACGTAGAAGTAGAATGATGGAACCATTGTCACACTATCACTATGATATATACCAATGTAACAACCTGTACCACTGACCTACAGCCAACCAACCTGCAACAACCTGTACCAAACAACCTGTAATCAACATGTACCATAAAAAAGTGCATCAGCCATGCACTAACTTGTACCTCAACCTGTATCATAAACAAATGCATCAACCATGCATCAGACCTTTACAAATAACCTATCACAATAACCTGTCCAAACAACCTATAGTCAACCTGTACCATAAACAAGTGCATCAACCATGCACCAACATGTAACTTAACCTGTACCGTCAACGAGTGCATCAACCATGCACCAAATATGTACCAATCATGCATCAAATACACATAAACTATGACTCATCAAGATGTACCAACATCATCAACTAGACACCGCATGTATGTGCCAACTCATCAACTACGTGTCCCAAACATGTACCCAACATGTACCTCAACCAAAATCCCTCACCAATTTCATCATCCAAATCTGATTTTTAACTTTGTAATAGACCTGGTGTATATGATCACATACCTGCAAACCTTCCTTAAATTTTTCCCTTCTTTACTTCACCTTCCCTCTGAAATTCAGCTTAGATGTCCTTTGGTTACCTCAGTCATTGTAGATATTTAATATGCTCAAGTGTGATTAAAATGAAAGATTCTTGTGTTGTAGGAAAATTCCCCTGCGGATAGGTGAATGTCCTCTTGGATCTTAGACCCCTATGACCAAGACAGAAAAATGCTAACAATGAACACTAGCATTCCTTTAAATGTAGCTAAACTAGTCAAAGGAAAAAGAGGAAGAAAGCATGATGTACCTTTTTTTGAAGTTTTTCCTTGATCGGTCCAGGTTGAACTTGATCTTCAAGCCCTTTAATGAGTTATGCAATTCAATAGACAACAAAGACAATGCATGCTTCCTATTCTGCCAAGATTAGTTTAAACTAGATTTATCAAGAAGAGACAAGCCTATGTAAACATATACAAACTTGAAGGAAACAAACCAAGCATATATTAATGAGAACATAGCAAGGTACTTACAATATGTAGATGCAGATGCAGCAGCCTCACCAAGTCCTCATTGTCCAACCCTTTTCTTGAAAGACCCACGATCAAAATGACAATATTTTTCACTAATATTCTCCCCCCTTTCACCATGAGAATTCCTCCTTATATAGGCTTTGAGAGGCTCAACCACCGTAGTTATCTTTGGAATAAGTTGAGGATATGATTCCATCAGTTGTGGGATTTCCCTTAGATCCATACTATAACTTGGATTCGATCCAAACTAACTCGAATGTTTTCTAGTTGTCTTTAGAGATAAGGGGGATTATTCCCCAAGATTCTCTCAACAGATCGGCGCTCCCTTAAAGCTGGCAACAGAGCGCTATAGTGCTCCCTGATAAGGGGACAAGGAGCGCTAGCACTCCCTGCATGTGGGCAGGGGAGCACTAATCTCCAAAAATTCGTTTATGATGATCATTCTTCAAGGTAAAAAGTTTGTAAGCTTTTCCAAATGACATGTTTTCCTCTTCTAACAAGTCTTAGAGGATGTACCAAGTGTTCTTATGATGTCGTCTGCAATGTGACACATGCAGGACGAAAATATGAATTTTGCGACACTTACGACAAAAATGTGACACTTGCGACAATGACAATGGGACATTATCGAAGTGAGGAATTTTGACATGTAACAGAATGCCCCCCAAAGTGCAAGGTCAGAAGATGGAAGCTGGTGACTGAAGCACTTTGTATATTTTCGAAGCAAGGGTATGGAGTCAGAGAACCTGGTAGAAGCTGCAAACAACCATGAAACAAATGTTATCATATGTTTCAAACCCAAGGCAGGTATACTTATGCTTGAGTGATAAAGGACTTAAGGTGTGGCCGCCACCAAATACACTGCGGATCCATAATCATATTGACTTAAGGGTATAGCCACCAAATATACAATCTGGATCTATAACTCCATGACATGAACTGATCGTAGCCACGAGAAATACACAGTGGATCTACGAGATGGTAAAACATAGCCAGGGACCAATAAAAAGTGGATCTATGTGATATTATATTAGTATGCTCAAAATATCTCCTTCGCAGCCTAGGAAAGCAGATAATAAAGTGAAAGCTCAACCCAGGGTTTTCGTCTTAATCCCGATGTAGTACGAATCTAACTATGTGAATAAGTGTTTTGATGTCGAACATGGTAGAAACCACTTGATTACTGGTCATTGAGGTAAACTATTAACAAATGCGAGGGAAATCACCAGTGATGTCAATGACTCCCAAGGTACCCTAGTACAATCTATCGAATGTGAATAGATGAGCTAAAGTCGAACATTCATGGAATCGTCCGATCAGAGGTCAATGATGTAAACCTATTGTCGGATGTGAGGAGGCCTACCATTGAGGCATGCAGGTCCCAAGCTACTAACTGGTTTCTAAGTCAAATTTCCCGGATAATGTGTTGAAGTCGACAGGAAAAGACTCGTCGAAGGAGGGCCTTGATGTATCCCTCATCAACGACATGAAACTAACATAGAGATGTAAGATGGTGAATCAACTGAGTATGGATTGACACAGGTATTGAAACTGGAAATTTGTGATGGTTGACTCTCGAGGCGGATACTTCCCTTGAACACTGAGGTACAAGAAGAAGAAACGTAACATGGACCAAAACATGATGCAGTGGATACTGTGACTTTCGTTGGGTGACCCAAAGGAGTAAAAAGACTCAGGGGATTGGTTCAATGCAGAGGTTCAGTGGATTAAAATGTATGTAAAAATAATGTGTCATGTTCAAGGGCAACTGCAAGAGTGACTTGTGATCATTCTAAAAATGGCTTGGCTTGCTTCCTTCAATTTTTTCCCCCATCCAGATAGATGAGTACTACCTCTTCTTTTTTTTACGAGCTTGAGGAGGATAACACATGCTCAATATAAATCACCTTTGGTAAGTTCCTCTTCCTTTGTTTAACAAACTGAAAGAAGTAAGGGTTCGGTCCCATATGGGCCCTTCAATGTGTGATTTTTCATGAGTACAAAGAAGAAAAACTCAGTGATTTTTCATGTTTAGAGAGTCTGAAAAGAACTTAAACATGACTCCAGGGTTGGCCCTTTTCATAAATTTAGTCTCCAAAGTCCAAAAAAGAGATAAACTGCTACTTGGGAGATGCCCTTTCAAAACCTTTTAAACTAGTGTGAAAGGAAGCAAGATCACTCGATAATATTTTCATGTTTAGAGAGTCTGAAAAGAGATTAAAGGAGACTCCAGGGGTTTCCTTTTTCGTGTAACCTTCACGAGTCTGAAAAAAAAGATAAAAGTCTACTCAGTTACATTCTCATGTTTTTTCGAGCATGAGAAAGAACAAAGACCGTACTCATCAATGTTACAAGGTTTAGTGAAAAAGATACTACTTCGAGGCCTGCAAATAAAGACAATTTTGTATCCAGGGTATTAGTGACTCCTCGAAAAAGATTAAAAAAAAACAAAAAGAAACTTTATATTAGAAAAAATCAACCCAATAATAGTGAAATAGGGGTAGAAATTTCATTTACCATTTCATTTTCACCAATTTCTTCTAGCTTTGGTATTTTCAACCTTGGAGGACGATTTTCAAGTTGTGGGAACTGGAGTTGTGGTTGACCATTTTCGCATCTGTCTGGACCAGGTTGGTCACTTAACCATTCTAGTCATTTCTCATGGTTTAGAATTGTATTTTAGGTAGTTTTTAGGATGTCCTGGGCTCCCTAGGAATCCCTAGGCGTTGAACTAGATTGACTCTCCCTTAAATGGGTGAGGGGAGTGTCGATCATGTTTTTGGCACCCTGGTGCGTGTGTCAGGGGAGCGCTAGCGCCCTGTGGATAAGCTTAGGGGAGCGTTGGCGCAGAACTAAAAAAATTGTTGCTTTTTATGCTAAAAATACCCATTTTTTCTATGAGAGATTGACTAAAGGATTTTAAATGTATGTTTTTGTAGTTTACATGGATTAGAACCATGATCAAATGGAAAGAACGTGAGCATGAGCTCGGTGATATAGCCGCATTGAAAAACCCTCAGACCATGGCCGCTTTGAGGAATTGTGGCCTCCTAAAGTATTTCAAATTACAAAAGATGAAGAAAGAAGTTTTATTACTTGAGTATCTAATTGGAATGTGGGATGATGTCGAACATGTGTTCTGTATTAGACCACAATTGCTCAAAATTGAGCTCAATGACGTGTACTTTTTGACCGGCCTCTCAAGAAGAGGGGCTCATATCCTTTTGTCTGGGAAACGGGAAACTCCTTAGCCTACCAAGGTGTGTGTGGTTGACCATTGTATTCCAGGGTCACGATTAGTAGGGGGACGAATCGTGATCAAGGACGTCAGAGATTTGACACTAAGATCTATCTTATTTTCCATTACCAACCTGGCAGGTAGCACGAGTGCACATTTGGCTTCAAAATATCAAATGTCTTATGCTCTACAATGCGTGGAGCCTAGATTATTTAACTAGAGTGCGGGATTCCTTCGGAACGTGAAGGATCAAATCATGAAGTGCAAGACTGGGAAGCAGAAACAGTTTGGTTATGGTTCTTTCTTGGTTTCTTTATTTTTGGAGCGAATACCTTAGATGCAGCCACAGATTGCGTTGATGGCACGACCGGGGACTGAGCCACGTATGGAAACATGGACAAGTTTGTCCCCGAGATTGGGGACCGACTCAGATTTCAAGTTCACGGCTGATTTATTCGCTTTGTGGAGAAGGTAGTTAATTGTTATCAAGGAATTTTTATATGCCAGAGTGGATTTATGGGGTAGCGTGGGCTTGGTGCTTCCAGAGGGTATTGACTGGGATGTGTCAGGTACGAAACCAAACCTTTTCATGTGTTTTTTTATTTTGAAATTTATATTATTTTTATGTGTACAAAGAGGGATTTTAACATATGTATTGTTTCATCATGCAGATAGAGGCGCATCACGTCTGGCAGAGATGCTGACACTAGGGTGTCGCGGAGACGTGCAGATAGTTGTGGAGCACGAGGTGGCAGTGGGAGGTTGAGAGGAACCTCTAAGGTCTCACTATGGATGTCCCACCTCTCAGGAGGTGAGACATACCTCTTCATCTGCAGAGGCATACAGTAGGGGTTCCTGAGAGTTTGAACCACTTGCTTCGACGAGTGGCCCATGCAGTAGTGTGCTTCTCAGAGAACAACGTGGTGCAATAGGAGTAGGATCCTCTATATTTTTTGTAGTCTTTTCATGATGATATCATGGGCTTGAGGGCCCAGATCTTTCCCTATTATGTACGTTTTGATGTAAACAAACTTTTTCTATCACACGTTATATATATATATATTCAAGTTTTGTGGTGCCAATGATGTTACAAATTATCTTGTGTGATGTTTTTAATGTACATGTGATTTATTTCCTTTAAAAAAAATTATCTATGCGCAAGATACCGATCCAAAATATAATTTTCTAGCAAATCCGAAGTTGTGTTGAGTTCTCTTGGTATGTGCCTGTATTCTGTAAATTCAAACATTCTCTCAAGATGACAAACTCTCAAGTGGAGACGTAATATGATAGGGTTGTGAATGGCGTAGACTCGATTAAGATGACAAACCATGAGTTGAGAGTCTAGGTTAATTATTATATGAGATATACCTAGAGAGGAGGCCTCGGTTAAAATTCCAATGACAGCGTGATATTCTGCCACGTTATTGGTTGTCAATCCTTGGCAAACGCCTCCTGAACTCACCAACTCATTAGAGTGGTAAATGACCAAAGCTGCAGGAGCAATGTTTTGGGTGTGAAGACTAGCGCCATCCACAAACCCAACAAAGATTGGAAAGGAAGATGCCCTCTGTGCACGTAATCACAATACAAAGTATAAGCAGCTAAAACAAAACTTGTACACGCAAGAAAAAATACACACCAAATCAAAAATATAGTACAATATTGTACAAAGCACACATGCCAGATGTTTTATGCATAGTACTTCTTGAGGTAAAGCCCATTCTAGGGTTCACTGAGATACATTCCATCATAGTCAACTAGCTCATAGGAACCTCTATGTAATACATGTTTTACGATATAGGGTCCATGCCATAGAGGTTCTAACTTTCATGCCCCTAACTTATCGTGAGTATGGTCATAAATGAGGACTAGGTCTCCTTCTGCGAAAGTACGAGGTTGAATGGATTTGTCATATTGACTCTTCATTCATTTTTTATATGTCTCGTTAACGAGGGCAACATCGCGACATGTTTCATCCAACTTATTCAAATATAGGAATCATTCCTCTTCAGCAGAGGTGTGAGGCAGGAGTTCTACGGTGAGTTTTAACGAAGGGATCTCACACTCGATTGGTAACACTGCTTCGACGCCATATACCAACTGGAATGGAGTGAATCTAGTTGCAGTTTTCACTGAGGTGTGGTAAGCCCAAAGGGCAGAGAAAATTTGCAAGTGCCAAGAAGTTTTGTTTTCCCCCACCATGCATTGGATCACGGTTTTAAGGACTTTGTTGATAGCTTCAACTTGTCTGTTTGCTTGAGGATAGTAGGGGGATGAGTTTTCATGGAGAAAACCCAACTTGACATGTAACTCACTCATCATCTGGTTTTGAAAATGTGAACCATGATCAGTGACAATGGCTTGTGGAACACCAAAGCAAGTGATGATATGGTTAAAAATGAAGAGAGTTGCAGTACGGCCATCGTTGAGAAATGCAAGCATAGCCTCGGCCCATTTAGTGAAATAATAAACAACTACGATGATATAATCGTGCCCCCGACTCAGGTAGGCTTACATTACTTAAAATCAATGCTCCATTTGGCAAAGGGGCCGATGGCGACAATGGGATATAGTGGAGCAGGGTGGGTGTGTGCCTTTTTGTGAAAAACTTGGCAGGGTGGGCATCTTTTGACAGCCTCAATACAATCTCTGAAGATGGAGGGCCAAAAATAACCGGCACGTAAGATTTCTTGGGCGGTAGCCATCCCAGAAAGGTGACCGCCACAATCTCCAAGGTGACAGTCATTCAAAACACGTTCAGCCTCATTGTGGGTTAAACAACATTGTAGGATAGTATCAACACCACGGTGATACAAAGTGTCGCCAATGATAAGGTAGTGTTTAGAATGATGGTGAATACGATGATGTTCTTCACGGGAGATATCGGGCTGAAAACATTGGGTTTGAAGATAGAGAATAATATCTCCATACCAAGGGTCATATGTGCTAATGAAGAACATAGATTCATCAAGAAGAGAATCACTAGGCTCAGTGTCTTCATCAGCATGGGGAAGATCGTAGATAAGTTCCACAAAAACCAAGGACTTTTTAAATTTTGATTTGGAAAACTCGAAATCGAATTCTTGAAGAATAACGATCCATTTGGAATATTTTCCCAAAGGAATTGACGTGTCAGTATATGGTACATGGGATTTGAATCCACAATGACCGTGGTAGTGTGTAACATGATGTAATGGTGAAATCTTTGGACAACAATGACAGCTGCCAGAGCCAACTTTTCAACGTGTGAATATCAAATCTCGGGACTGGATATACTCTTTCTCAGATAGTAGATCACATATTCTTCACCATTAGGGTCCTCTTGAACTAACACAATAGAAATAGTGGAAGTAGAGGCTGCCAAATAAAGGATATAGTCTCGGGCATAATTCGGAGGATGCAAGAGAGGTGTATGGGTCAATGTCTGCTCAAGATCATCAAAATATCGTTGAGCAGTGTCATCCTAGATGAAAGGAGTGTATTTTTGCAAAAATCGCATAAATCCTTTAGTAAGCTCGACGTAATTACATATAAAATGGCGAAGAAAGTTCACTTTCGCTTGCTAACTTTGTAGTTGGGTCAGATTGTTGGGAGGAGGTAAAGAAAGAATAGATTTTATTTTTAAGGGATCCACCCTAATCCCTTCTTTGGAGACAAGGAAATCGAGGAGTCGACCTAATTCAACAACGAAGATGCATTTGTGAGGGTTCAAATGGATACGGTAGAACCGAAATCGAAGAAAAATGGCTTGTAAATGACCAATATGGTCTTGTCGATTAGATGAATGGGAAGGTAAATCGTCGAGGTAAGGTTCCGCAATATGTTTTATATCGTGGAAAGCATACGACATGGCCCGCTAGAATGTAGCACCAGCGTTTTTGAGACCAAAAGGTAGTTTATGATAAGAAAATGTACCCCATGGTTAGATGAAGGTTGTCTTATGTTGATCAGCAGGTAGAATGTCAATCTGGTTATACCCTGAAAATCCATCCATGAAGGAAAAAATAGCGTTGCCAACGTAATTATGGAATATTTTCCCCCGAGGACTTGATGTGTCAGAATATGGTACATGGAGTTCGAGTCTGCAATGACTGTGGTAGTGTTGTAATGGCGAAATCTTTGGATGGCAATGACAGCTGCCAGAGCCAACTTTTCAACATGTGAATATCGGAGCTTGGGACCGGATATACTCTTGCTCAGATAATAGATCACTTATTCGTCACCGTTAGGGCCCTCTTGAACTAACACCATAGAAATAGTGGAAGTAGAGGCTACCAAATAAAGGATATAGTCTCGGGCATAATTCGGGGGATGAAAGAGAGGTGTATGGGTCAATGCGTGCTTAAGAGCATCGAAATATAGTTGAGCAGTTTCATCCTAGATGAAAGGAGTGTATTTCTGCAACAATCGCATAAATCCTTTAGTAATCTCGGTGTAATTACATATAAAACGGAGAAGAAAGTTTTCTTTCCCTTGCAAACTTTGTAGTTGGGTCAGATTGTTGGGAGGAGGTAAAGCAAGAATAGATTTGATTTTTAAGGGATCCACCCTAATCCCATCTTTAGAGACAATGAAATTGAGGAGTCGATATGATTCAACAGCAAAGATGCATTTGTGAGGGTTCAAACGGATACGGTAGAACCAAAATCGAAGAAAAATGGCTCGTAAATGACCAATATGGTCTTGTCGATTAGATGAATGGGAAGGTAAATCGTCGAGATAAGGTTCCGCAATATGTTTTATATCGTGGAAAGCATAGGACATGGCCCGCTGGAATGTAGCACCAGCGTTTTTTAGACCAAAAGGTAGTTTCTGATAAGAAAATGTACCCCATGGGTAGATGAAGGTTGTCTTATGTTGATCAGGGGGTAGAATGTCAATATGGTTATACCCTGAAAATCCATCCATGAAGGAAAAAATAACGTTGCCAGCGCAATTATCAATGATTCGATCGATGAAGGGTGTAGGTTAATTTTCTTTTGGACAAGCCTTGTTGATATCCCTATAATCGACGCAAACACGAATGGTTCCTTATTTTTTGGCAACCAGAATGATGTTAGAAACCCATTCCTTCAAGGGCACAGGATAGATAAATCCAGATTTCAACAGTTTTTCAACTTCTGCCTTTATGGCTGCGATTTTCTTAGGATGAACTGGGCGAAGTTTTTTTCGTACAGGTTTAACGCCTGGGTAAGTTTTTATCTCATGCACAATGATCGAAGGATCGATCCCTGACATTTCCTTGTAGCTCGAAGCGAAGACATAGCTGAATTCTTTAAATAAAGTGGTGTAAGATTCCACTTCCTCAAGCAAACAATTAGCACCGAGATGAAAATTTTCCACGATACCTTCTTTGATCGAAATATCGATAGCAATGGTAGAAGAGATGTTTCCTAAATTCCCCTCAGAAGTAGTATCCTGGGTAAGTATAGGAGATTGGGGAGAATCAACAACATCGGGGGGGAAGATAGAGTGTATATCTTCCTGAATTACATCTAGACTAGGAAGAAAAGATGATTGATGATGGTTGTCATCCCAAGGTACCTCGTCGATAATAAGCATTTCCATAATGGATTAGTCCGATGGAAAAATCTGTAAGATGTAGTCGAAAGCAAAAGACAAGGAATCCAACCAAGATGGAAACGAATATATGTTGGATGTCAATAGATGTTGGTCATCCAAAGAGGGAGAGGCAGATTGGATAGCATCGTATGAAGCCTCAATTGGACTAAGTGGCATAGCATCACCTGGTGCATCGAATTCTAAAGGACTAGGCACAACCCAAGGATCAGATGATTCAAAATATTGATAGGCCATAGTCGAGATCATATTTATTGTGGAAATATGTTGTGTGGTGGGAGGAAGTGGTGCAAGGAAAGTACCCATAAGGGAAGAATCTTTTAAAAGACCTACACCAACACTTCCATAAGTGATCTTACTATCTCCTAAGAAAGGAATATTTTTGTTGGCGAGAGTGCGAGCGTCGGGGGTACAGTATCTAACTGGTCGATAGTGACAATTTTACCTTGATGAGGGAATTGTAAACATTGAAATACCGATGAAGCGACGACGGTCATGTCATAAAACCAAATTCTTCCTAATAACAAGTTGTAATCAAGAGGAGCATCGACTACCTCTACATCGACAAAGACGGTCTTACCTCCCAATTGAACGACTAAGGACTGCAAGAGTTCATGAGGACGAAAACCTCGCCCATCGAAAGCTCGTAACATTGTAGGGGATTGGTTAAGCATAGGTGATTTTAATCCTTTCCAACAAGATAATGACATGACACAAGTGGAAGATACCTCATCCAATATGGTGTGGTGAATGTGTTGGTTATGAACAATGACATCAATTTGAAAAGCAAGCTGGTGAGAAAGTCGTGACTTGAAGTTGTCGAGGTTAAACGTGATATTATTTGATGACTCAGGATCAATGGCGTCGATGCCGGCCAAGAGCATTCTACGTTGACTTGGGCAATGTTGTAAAACTTCAAGAGCGGACATAGCACAGGGTGCTTGAGCCAAATATTCAACAATGTTGTAGTTTTGGGAGGCACGTGAACTAGGAATAAAGTTGACTTGCGAATAGTTCTCTTGGGAGGGCGTAAAATAGAGTCGAAAGTAGGTTTATCAATCTGAAGTGACCCGGATGGAGGACTAACGGAGGTAGGAGATGGATCCGGTGGGGTACCGTTAGTGATCTTTTCTTTATCATATTTAGCCAGTGTGTCATACATGGTGGTGTGGGTGGTTAAATCAATCCCATTGAACATATAAATACGAGGATTCGTTGAGGCTTCATCACTAGGAGAATGGTTGGAACTGCCCCCTGCGGGAGGGGCAAGTGCTTGAGCAACCATGGACTACTACTGAGGAAAAGGATGTGTTAACACAGTGGGTTGGGAATTCCCTTTGAAAATTTTGCAACTTCGTCATGATGTGGAGAGTCTCGGGTGAAATGATCATCACCACAAATAAGACATGGGAATTTTGGTTTTTTTTGTGGTTACTTTTCAGCAGCAGGTGGTGAAGTTTGTGTTTTTGGATGTTCATTATTATTATTATTATTATTGGGTTTATTTTTTGTTTTCTTCTTACCCTCGGATTGTTGTGAAGAGGCATATTGAACTGCATTCACCTCGGAGATTTGACTCTGGAGGGAGGTAGAGGAGAGTGAAGTCGAACTGGTAACGGGTGCAGAAACAGAGTGATTTGTCGTTCTGGTCGACTATGATGAATATTGGGTTTTGACGGTACCGATAACTCCATCTGCATGTGCCGTGGAAGAAGGTTTGGATGGATCGGTAGGAGTATGGGTAGCATTTAGAATCAACTCATACAAAGTACCAGATTGGGAGTAAACCAAATCTAAGTACTGAGCTCGGGCAATGGCTTCTTCCTTAGTGACTACACCACCCATGGCGATGTCACGAGAAATTGGGGTTAAAAGATATTTAGTAAACCACTTTGCCAATAGCTAGTCAGGAATGGTCACTTTAATCAACCTTCTTCGTCATCTCCATTCATGAATGTGATCAGAGATATGTACGAAGTTCGTTTGACGAAGGGAGGTTAAAAGTTCAGTACCCGTCTCGTAATGGATGGGTAATTGAAAATGCATGAGAAAATCCATAGATAGGGATTTGAATTCTTGAAAGGAAACATGTTGAAGTTCAATGTACCATTTGGCTGCAGAGCCCGTGAGTGTGCGCTGGAAAAGACGCAAACGTATAGAATCATCCATCAATGAGTTTGATGAACACCATAAATGGAATGTCATCACATGTTTGTTCGGGTCTTCTCCAGGTTTACCGTCAAATTTGGGGATGTCAAAAGGTAATTTAGTAAGAATTACTAGCCAAAAAGGAAAATGTAATATGGGATCATTCGTCAACCGAGACAAATCTGGGAGATCCAATGTGGCGAGAAATGGTAGTTGTCAGTTAACCTAAGGGTGATATTGATGCGGCATAGGGACACGAGTGGTTCCGTAAACTAGTTGAGGTGGATAATTGTATCCAGTATGCCCTCCCATATATGGGTGTTGTTGTTGACCAATATAGGCAGGATTCGATTGTTGTTGAGGAACGTTCATGAGCAGGGTGAAACTGGGTTGATTCTGAGGAGTATAAGTCGGTTTATTTGGTTGTGGGGGATAAATAGTTTTCCCTTGAGGAGGTTAAACAGTTTGTCCCTGAGGAGGGTAAACATTTGGTCCCTGAGGAGGGTAAATAGTAGACCCTTGGGGAGGATAAGGTTGTTGTCCTTGAGGACCCCAGGTAGGATTTGGGACACCTGGATATGGTTGTCCAAAATATAATCTGTAAGGAACAGGATTTGGTACTCCTCCTTTTGGTTTATAGTATGATTATCCCCTATGGTAAGGTTTATTAAATGTACCTATTTGAGGTACCCCCCAGGATTTTGAAGGGTTTCCGGCAAAAGAGGGTTTCCCCCCTGCCATAGGTTGATTGAAAATTGTGGTTTTACCAGTAAAGGAGGGTTTCCCCCCGGTAGGAATGTGCAAAGGTGGTTTTCCCCCAGGAGGGATGGACCCGCTAAAGTATGGTTTCCCCCCAAAAGGGATAGGCCCACTAGACAATGGTTTCCTCCCAGTCAAGATTTGTCCTACAGTTGATTGTGTATGTCTGGCAAGGGTCTGCATTCTCTGATATAAAGGTGTTCCAACAGGATTATGTGGAACATGAGGAGATGTAGTATGAAAAGGTGTAGCGGTGGGAGTAATGGTTGAAGTACCTTGTGCATGATAAGGTGTTACGACTCCATCATTAAGGTGGATTTGTGCTAATGTAACAGCAGGATCGACTACATGTTCGATGGGACGATCAATACTCTGACCGGACGGTCCTGCCTCAGCGACAAGAGGGTCATGAGGATCAAGAGGTTGTTGAATAAAGTAAAAATGTTCATAAAGATCATGTCCCGATGGAGTCTTCCATATGGAACGATCAGGTGTCTGATGTGGATCTGTTGTGTAAGTAGGACGAACAGGGGTCCTAAACTCATCACTAAAAATTGGTTATGTGGATCCCATATATGTCTCGGTAATTGGTCTCAATGGAAAACGAGGGACATCTTCTTCTATAATATTATCGAACGAGTCCAATCAAACAAGGAGTGGTTCAATAGGAGCTTATGACACATCTGTAGTATGAGGAATGGAATCCTCAATCGTAACTAAGGCGCTTTCAGGATTTTCTAACAAAGGAGTAGCAGCGCTCCCAGCGTCAGAGTGATTTTCTATCTCTTCATGGTAAATATATTATGGTGAATTAGGAGGGAAGGTTTCATAGCCTTCTAGAGGCATCCCTTGCATCCTACGTGATCAACGAATACCTTTATCATCTATAGGCTCAATCTTGAAAAATTATTAAATCAATAGCACACGCTAAAAAATTTAGAAGAACCAACAAGCAAACAAACCTTCTCTCAATGACCGTGCTAATTGGTGATGAAATCCAACTTCGCGTGATCAAATTGAGAAGGGGATAGGATATGAGTGGGTGGAACAGTTACAATGGCGACCTACTTAACGGACTTACACCTTGGTGCAAGCTTCCACATAGTAATCGTGGATTTACCCTCCAAGGAGCCCTAGTGAGTTTGACCAACATCTGTTCCAGGTACAACGAAGACTTCCCTTCACCGTTACCTTGTGTAAAGATCCTAAATATTATGGCTACTAAGGACACCAACTCGCAGTTAGCCTCTGGGCGAGTACAATCGACATTCTAGTTCGAACGTATGGGAATGATAACAAGTCTGAAATCCTTCAAGAGAACTGAGGACAGGTGAACTGGTAGAACTCCAGATGACCCCGAATGAATTCGGAATTCAAGAAGCACCGAGACTAAATGAATATAGTTGGACCTCAAGAAGAACCCCCAATATACAATATTACTACTACGAACGGTTAAACCACGGAGGGATAATCTTCGAGGCTCTCCCGAACGCAACCTCGTGTGTAACACTTGTGTGAGAGGGGGATCCCAGTTATGATTTTATGAAAATTGGATTTTCTCTCCCTATCACAAGATGTTAAGTTTGTTTTGAATTCTTTGGAGAGTTGTACTTACAGCCTAATCCAAAGCGCTAATCTTAGTATGATGTCGGTGGAAGAATCTAAAAAGAAAAAGTTTCTAGATCAATTTTAATTAGCGTTGATTTTAGTGGTTGTTCTTTACTTAGAGGTGAATGAGAGTGAAACTGATGATATTATGACTCTAATCTCAAAGAAGCAAAAGAAAAATGATAAGAAATCGTTTATTTCAATGAACTTTTATTTATGGGAAGGAGAAGAATTTTCTTTCTTTCACTATCAAACAAAAGAATGCAGAAATTTCATGCAATCGCTTTCAACAAGAATTCAATTCAATGCTAAATTATTCAGAAATTGTTTCTAATATCCAAAAACCAATCATGAAAAGAGATCTCCTTGTTTGAATATGAACATTAATTGATTTGATTCAAAGCTTCTTGTGCCAACAAGATTTCACTATTTGCATTTTTAGACAATTGGAAGCAAGTATCATATAAACAAAAAGAACACTCTCACAACGATCAAATAAGAAGCGAAAACAAATCTAAACTTTTCAAAAAGAAAACCAAAATAACAAAACTCACTCAAGAAATTTTCTTGGAAATATACAAAGTCAAAGACCAAATGGAATAGTACAAATATCTTTGGGCTTCCTTGTAATAACTTTCAAACAATCAGATGAACGAGAAAGTATCGAAAATGAACTCAAAATCTCGAAGAGGAAGAGTGATTTCAAAACAAGGAAATGTCTTTAAAAAATCCAAACAGAGATCAAAAATCCTAGAAAGAAATAGCTTGCAAGCTTTATAGAAGACACAAGTTGATAGAAAAAGTCCTTAGCAAAAGAAGAATTCAAAAAATCACACCCAGCACAGATATCCAAAAAAATTTCAACATAGAGAAAAATCGGCGCTCTGGTTGTATAAGCACCAGAGCGCTACAACGCTCGCCAAAGCACTGCAGGGGAGCGTCAATAATAAAATCAGTGCTTTGGTTGTAAAGGAAGAAGGGCGCGAGTTTATGAGAATGAAAAAGAATCAACCCAGAAAACAAAAACTTAGGAAGGCTTGATCATCAACCTGTGTAAGATGACTTCAGGACTGACAACATATGTATAAAAGAGGAAAAATACAGCGAGTAGGATCTGAAGGTGAGCAAAGGCTAAGACAAGACCAAGGAAAAAAATTGAAATTGAAAGCTTTGATCCCCAATATGGTTGCCAATTTCTGTTGTAGGAAAATTCCCCTGCGGACAGGTGAATGTCCTCTTGGATCTTAGACCCCTGTGACCAAGACAGAAAAATGCTAACATTGAACACTGGAATTCCTTTAAATGTAGCTAAATTAATCAAAGGAAAAAGAGGAAGAAAGCATGATGTACCTTTTTCTAAAGTTTGTCCTTGCTCGGTCCAGGATGAACTTGATCTTCAAGCCCTTTAATGAGTTCTGCAATTGAATAGACAACAAAGACAATGCATGCTTCTTATTCTACCAAGATTAGTTTAAACTAGATTTATCAAGAAGAGACAAGTCTATGTAAACATACACAAACTTGAAGGAAATAGGCCAATCATATATTAATGAGAACATAACAAGGTACTTACAGTCTGTAGATGCAGATGCAGCAGCCTCACCAATTCCACCTTGTCCAACCCCTTGCTCGAAAGACCCACGATCAGAATGACAATAATTTTCACTGATATTCTCCCCCCTTTCACCATGAGAATTCCTCCTTATATAGGCTTTGAGAGGCTCAACCACATTAGCTATATTTGGAATAAGTTGAGGATATGATTCCATCAGTTGTGGGATTTCCCTTAGATCCAGCCTATAACTTGGATTCGATCCAAACTAACTCGGATGTTTTCTAGCTGTCTTTAGAGATAAGGGGGATTCTTCCCCAATATTCTCTCAAAATATCGGCGCTCCCTTAAAGCTAGAAATAGAGTGTTATAGTGCTCCCTGATAAGGGGACAAGGAGTGCTAGCGCTCCCTGCATGTGGGCAGGGGAGTGTTGATCTCCAAAAATTCGTTTAAGATGATTATTCTTCAAGGTAAAATGTTTGTAAGCTTTGCCAAATGACATGTTTTCCTCTTCTAACAAGTATTAGAGGATGACCAAATGTTCTTATGATGTCGTCCGCAATGCGACACATGTGGGACGAGAATATGACTTTTGCGACACTTGTGACAAAAATGAGACACTTGCGACACTTGCAACAATGACAATGGGACATTATCGAAGTGAAGAATTTTGACGTGTAACACCTTGCCTCTTATTTATACTTTCATGTAGCTTCATCAAGGGGTTACCTTTTAACCATCTTTACCCACTTTCCTTATTTTAGGATTAACCCACTTCTAACCACTTGTCCACTTAGTAATTTCTCCATTAACTTTATTATTTAAATAATTTCTTTTGTATCCACTTTGACTTATAGTACACTCATCACTTCACTTTATTATTTACCTTCTAAAATCTCTTAAACCACTTTCCTTATTTTAGGGCTGACCCACTTCTAACCACTTGTCCACTTAGTAATTTCTCCATTAACTTTATTATTTAAATAATTTCTTTTGTATCCACTTTGACTTATAGTACACTCATCACTTCACTTTATTATTTAAATAATTTCTTCTTTGCAACCACTTTGACTACTTTGACCTTTTGGGGCTTCTAGATGACTCATGAGGGTTCTCCAACTTCACATGGCCATAACTCTCTAACCGTGAGGAGTTATGTGACGTTCCACATACCACCATAAATGGAATGACATGTATTATCCATCCAGAATAGTCTTACCTTCAAATATATTAAAAATCATACCATTATACATCAAACAAACTTGGGTCCATTACCCAAACTTTTGTTCTACCGGAATTCGCTACCGAACTTTTTTCAAGGGTTGACATCAATGAAAACCAACCCAATTAATCAACATCACCCTCACCCAGTCCCATTACTACTAAATCGATTAACATATCGATTCAAGTGCAGAAATACATGCAACGTGACATACAATCTCATGCATCTAATGGTTAATTTTAAAATCGTGAATGCAAATTATTAAGCATACTCAACAACCATTAAATACACAAAACATAAATCTAACATATCATTCAAGCATAGAATTCATACAATAAATAACACAGTGATCAGATCACTTATCTTTGTGAATATTTACACAACCAGTTGTAGATGTTGGACATTCCACCCAACCATAGACTTTGTTGCTCCAATTATCTCAGCAGCAAGTCACCCCAAAGATACAGTTATGGGTCCACAAGGACGATCTACAGTCCACTCAAACAACCCAAATACCCACTAAAATATAGTGACACAAATCCTACAGCAATTTCAACTACCCAAATATCTTCTCCATCAGTCTACACAACCCAAAGGATGAGATTTCCTTCTCTACATCGCAGTCCCTCAAATAATCTCAATCCCCTCCTAGGCTCCAGAACAGATCGAACAGGAATCGCTCAGCTGGGGGCTCCAGGAAATCCAACTACAACAAGAGTGCTCACACAACATTTACAAATTCGCTTTGGGTGATTTCTTAGTAGAAAATCACTTACAAGCATAACAACCCCATTCTCAGTGTAATTACCAACTTTAGCAAGTTGTCCTCAATACCCACTATGGTTTTCCACTCTTTCCCAGCACTCGGCTCTATTCTTCCTCACTTCTTACTAACAGTAAAAAATTGTTCCCTTTCTTACTCAAATTTTCTTATCCTCCCATGCTTGCTTGACTCTTACTTTCCCCCCCAAGGAATATTACACTGAACCCATGTTATCATAATTTAAGGGACCGAATTTCTCACCCAACCTCTTACATGGAATCAATAATTGAGTGCTTAATAAGTCAAAGGGATAAATAGATAAATGACGAACCGATTAATGAATATGGTTTAAAACTCAAGGCATGTGGAAATCCCTCAAAACCCCCATTAATCCCCCTTTCTTGTGGAATCATAGTCCCCCCATTGCTATGGTCCTTACCTGTTGTTGAATCATACTTCATCCACCTATTCGAGAAAACTTTGCAAAGAGTTGTGAAACTTATAACTCATTTAAAGAATTTAAATATTATAATAGGTGGGGTCCCCTAGGAAAGAAAATTGATATTATACGGTCTTGTATGGCATTCATTTTCTCAATGTGATGATATGGCATTGTTATAACATGTCTTGGTTTTAGTTTAGATTATCACCTCAAGCATGGTATCAAGGAGTTTAATTATCATATGGTGACCAATGTTGTCTTAATGCATATCAAGTTATGGTTCTCTATGTGGTTATGTCCTTGCCGCATGTATTAAAGGTTTATATTTGAGATCATGTTTTACATTATATTTAGCATAGAAAGCATATATGTTATGGCTTGACATATTTCATCTCTTAGAGGCATTAAAAGTTTCATATAAAGGGAACACTTTGATAGTTTTAAAAGAAAAAGGTATATGGTTCATGAAGATTTCACACATTGCATACATTGATTGTTGGTTTGGATTTGATATGTCTTTTCTCCTTCATGTATTGAAAGCATATATTGGTAAACACCTTGATGCAAATGATTGATAGTTTATTCTGAGTGATGAAGGTTTGGTCTATTTTATGATGGTTATTAATCAACACATATCATATATTGTTTTGGGGTTGATATTATATGGTTTTAATTGTTGATAACACAAGGTATTATTTGGTATTGAGTTTTGATATGAGACTAGCATTGTATGAGCGTTGAGTTGGCCAATACGTCTGACATGCATTAAGTTGGAAATGACTGAGGCATTTATGCCACCAACCCCACGCTTTACCACCTTGGAGTCTTTAGGTTTCTCACCATTTCTTGTTTTGGTTTTGGACTGTGGAGACAGTAATTATAGTGTTGCATTTTGGCTCCAAATGATACCTTGTTCTTTGTTGCAACCATGAAGCTAGTGCAACTGCTTGGACAAGAATTGATATAAATATTTGGTTCTTCCTGCAAGGTATGTACTCACACAAATTCAAAAAATAAAATTGAAGCATCTTTTTTAGTAAATGGTTTATTTTGGCTCTCTATATGGTTGCTTGTATGTAGCTTTCTCCTCCCGTGTTCTCCACTCATAGATGGAAGAGATCAAATTTTTGTTGAACAAATGTTGTAAATAATTATGTTGAAATACATTATGGAAATGAAAGTCTAAGATGGATTTTCTTTGTTTTGTATGCTCCTGAAGTTTTTAGCTTTCACTCATTCATTTTGTCACTTTCCATGAATTTCTTGTTTCAAAATAATTTGGTTATGAGTCGAATGGAGAATGAGTTATGGGGTAAACTTAGAACAATGACCAAATTTATCATGGATAAATGTGACCTAGGTTTGATTTGGAATCATTTGAAAAGAATAAAGGTTGAAGCCATGGTTATATTGATGCCAAAAGATTCATTTCTCAGCTCATCTTTAGCCATTGTTCAAACCTAATATTATGCTTATGTTGGAAGAGCTAGTATTAAGGTCAAAAGTGATGATATCTTGTTCTTCATTTTCCCATATTGGTGACTTTGTTTACATTTAAAGTATGGTCATTATAGAAAATTCTTTCACTCCCATACTCCATCTCATACCTTGTTCATCGATTTGAATAATTCAAAATATGGATAACTACCAGCCTTCACATAACTCTTGGATGATACTTACATGGGATATGTATTCGACCCATCCTCATTATTTTGTCCACATGGTTTCTCTATAATATGTTCTACCATGTTAATTGGCTCATTGTTTTTGTTTAAAATGCATGTTAGTCGACACATAAGCTCTTGACATTTCAAGTGTTGGAAAGAATTATAAATAAAACAAGTCATAAAGCTGCAAATATCGTTTGTTTGATACATCATTTCGAAAGGATGATGTGAGGGTTGATGTGGTAAATGAGATTGGTCCATTTATTCTTACAGTTGTAGATTTCAATTGTTTTTACCAATGTTATTATGGATGTTATAAAGGATGTTGTGGTCTTTTGAATACTCAATTCCAGTTGATATAAGTTGTTGGTTTCATTTAACTATTGGGTTATTGTTTGGTAACACGTGTAAATAAATGGACATACATTTGAAGTAATGGATGAAGTTTGAATCCTAAATTATTTTCACATTAATTTTGCACATTATCCCTTCATTATTTATCACTTTTCGTAAGTATACTCTCTCCATCATTAAACAATACAAAGGTTTATTAAAGTGCAGAGCTGATATAGATGTATTAAAGACAAAGAAATCACCCCAGTCATTCATTGTTTTCATTTTCCATTTCTTTTCATTAATCCTTGTTCATGTTTAAGAAAAGATATATTGAAGAGGCATATAGAAGATTGAAGTTTCAAATTGGCTAAAGAGACCTTGAAGAGAGAATTATTGGTGATGAATGAATTTTGGTTTTCTTCCCCTCTTATACATTGTCCCTTTTCATTTATCCCCTGCATACTTGATCTTCCATATTGTAGACAGAGCCTTACTAAATCATATTTAATAAATATTGGGATAAATGTTCATTTTCTATGTGTTGTATTATACTTGAAGGATTTTCTATTGAATGATTGAAATGGCAATGGAAATAGATGAGATTCTTTAACATAGGTAACAGAGGAAGAAGAGGTAGAATGTCAAATATGTTTTGGAAACAAGGGAGACACAAGAGAATGAGATTATCTATTCATTTTTATGTAGATTTAGATGAGTTCAACTAGTTGGTGCAAACTAGTTACCCAAACCTTGGTGGACAGCTTGTTTTACCTCAACCCCTGGTTCTTGCTAGTGCACCTTTATAGCCTCACTCCAGTCTCATGGAATTCCCGAGCCTCCTATTCAACCTATAAATGATGGTTGGGATAAAAATCCAGTAAATACTCCTTCCATTATCATACAATTTCCTATCAATCCCCCTCTACCTTCTCATCATTCAGTGTATTTTGTTACATCCGATGCTTCCATAGCTCATTCTCCTCCCAAGGAACATAGATTTCCCTCTCATGAAATTCAAATGGATAAAGGAAAGAAACTTATTTCTACCCCTAGCACCAATACATCCTAATCATCTTGTATACACTCAAAACAAAAGTCAGCAAAGGAAGAAAGTGGTAAGAGGGAAATTGCCTTCAGTGACATGCATCCAGAAATAAGTAAGTATGAAGAGAAAAAAACGAATTCTCGAGGATGTGCTAAATATTAAACCTAATGTGTCTGAAGGCAGGAAATAAACTGAAAGTTATTTTAGGAATAAATACCCTCATCTCTTTTAATTTGTGTCATGACAGTGTTTTATTCTCGACATATGATATTTTTTTTGGGGACAGACAGTCGATATATATATATATATATATATATATATATATATATATATTCAAAAACTTAAGAATATAATATTATTTGATATATGGGGAGGTACAAGTGTTGATGACATGGAATTATTTTGATGGATGTCATTTATTTATTTATTTTATGTTGCTAAAAATGTATATATATTCAAGTTTTTGGAGCTACAAGGGAAATCCTGAAACTAAAGAGACGAGAACCTAGTGGGACCCCACCTATTGTTAATTAAAATACAAAAACATACTTGGAGCCTTATTTTAAATTAATTTGTCCTCTCTTAAATAAAATTTAATTAAATATGAAAACAAAAGGTGGTTGAACTACATAACTACTTCAGGAAAATATAAAAGGAGAGGAAATCAATGGCAAAGATGAAAAAATTGAGAAGTGAAACTTTTGATAAGTTATGCTTAATTTCTAAGTGCGATATTCATCTTGTCATTCCATTGTGAGTTTTCATTAGAGCTAAACTATATTAGTGGCAAAGAAAAGACTAGGAGGCATCGATCGGTGATATGATCCAAGGTCATTTATTTTCTTGAAGTTTGTTTGAGGAAATCAATGGTGGAGATGAAAAAATAGAGAAGTGAAACTTCTGATAAGGTATGCCTAATTTCTAAGTGAGATATTCATCTTTTCATTCCATTTTGAGTTTTCATTAGAGTTGAACTATCTTGTTGATAGCAGGGTTATTTTGAAGGTGGCAAAGAAAATATTAGGAGGCATTGATCAGTGATATGCTCCAAGGTAATTTATTTTTTTGAAGTCTATTTTGGTGATTGGAAATAAATGTGTTCATGTTGTTTCTTCGGCAAATAGGTGTCGGCAATCATTGTTTCTTCTATTCATGCTTGGTGCTTTCCAGCTTGGAAGAATATTGAAAGAGGAATATCCACCTACAAATTCATCTGTGCATGTTTAATTGAGATTGGGTGTTGCAAAAAAAATTGTTCAAAGTCCCAAGTCACCTCCTCTTGTGGTATACTAATATTGTACTCAATAATTTTCCTTCTAAGGATTTATCTTAATTAAAATTTTTGAATTCATTTAGTGCTAATTAATGCAAGTTTTACAGAGTTCAAAACGATGAAGCACATGTAACTTAAAGTGATTCAGACTGGTTTTGCATTGTGATCTTTTCTTTTGACATTATATGTCCATGTATGATTCTTAATTACACCTTGGACTTCCAAGAATTTCTCTGGTTCATGCCCTCGCAAGGCCCTGAAGAGATATTTGCAGTTGTAACTCATAGTTGGCATTAATAAAAGGATTTGTTGATTTCTTGTCAATTACAAAACTGTTTTAATATTGCATTTCAGATTTTCCATTCTATCCATATTTCGGCATTTTTTCTTTTACATATGTCTTTATAATTCTTCTCTTTTATTTCTCTTTAAATTGTATAATCTTAAATAAAACACGTAAAAATTATATATATGAAAAACAGAGTTAGATCCAAGGATTATATTTATTGAGGTCTGATCAATATTTTGAGAGGCTATAAAACCAGGGTAATAATCCTGCCTATCTCACTTAGCCTAATGAGATTCGAAAATGTATGAGTAAGGAGCACTATCATTCCTTTCACCAACATTTATTTTGGCAACCATACTGGGGAGACATTTCTTAACTCTCTGGTTCGTTTCTTTTCTTTTTCTAATTTTAATAAGATTTCATTTTCCTAATCAAAGAAGTATTACTTCATGCATGTTTGATTTGATTTTAGAAATTATCGTTTCCCGTGAAGAACTTGAATTCTCTTGGGAAGTCATTGCTCTTGATATATAAATTCAAAAGCAAAGAGATGTCATTCAAAGGAAAGCTCATAATCATCCTCCTCATTAGAAGTTTGTCTTATGACCACTCAATCTCGTGGATCATGACGAATGAGAGGTGAAATAACTGAATTTGATCCTTTACTCAAAATTAGAAGAAGGTCATCTTAGAAAACCTTCAATGAAATCTCTGACCATCTTTATCTAATTCTGAAACTGAGGTTACAAGTTCATCAAAATATTTCTCCCCTAAGAAAATCACAATGACTTCTTCTGGAGATTATGGTTGTAGCACCACTTTCTGTGCCAAGGCTTTTATCGCTCCCTGGTACCAATCTGTAACACACCTTTTACATAGCTCATATAGGCATTATATAATCCACATGCATTTAAGAAAATAAATACATTTAAACTCAAAGTAATCATATTATTTACTGCTATAATAAACAATCAATAGCATTAACATTAAATTGATATGCATAGCAAAATACATGATAAACAGAGAGATACAAAAACATAATTAAAGCATCATCTGGTACTTATCTTTGAAACAGTGGTAGTTCCACCAACCAAGTGTAGGCCTTCCACAAACCTCCCAGCCTTAGACCACATTGCTCATCAGCTCAACAATGGGTCACCCCCGAGCTGGGACTAAGCTCCACCCCAAGGCAAGGAATCTGAGGCTAGGTTGAGGTTACAGGGAAAACACACAGTCACAAGGAAGGAATTCTCTCCCAGGAACCACTCACGCTCACTGCACACAGACTCTCCTTCCCCACATGCATGTTCCACCCCAAGAGTATACACCTTCTCTGTCACCTAGACAGTGCTTCAGCTACTAACCTCCCTTGCCTTGAGTTACAGCAACAGACCGGACCAAAAGTCTCTGAGCTCTGTGGCAACTACAGGGTTCCTTCCAGGAGTTCTCTCCTTCCTCTGTGCACTCTCTCACCTAGAGAGAGTCGCTCACAAGCCAAACCACCTATTCTTCCAACCTCAATCACCTCTCTCACCTAGAGAGAGTGTTGCACAGTTGGCCAACAAGCCACACGTAGTCCAGCACTGCGTGGCCACAACAACCCACAGAGAAAATAGACACGGCTTTCCTACAGGCTCAACAATGGCAAGATGGTCTCATGGTCACGGCTTCGGGACAGATACTCCACGCACTAGCTCGATCTATCAAACAAAGGATGTATCGGGTTTCCGAAATTGACACAGGCTCTCCCCGAATCAACCCTTTGGCTCTTGGTTCTGAGGGTGTACGGGTATACTCTTACAGAGGTCGGGCGGGTTCACGCTCAGGTAGTCGAGGATCGAATGGAGGAGGAACCCCCTCACGGCTCATCTCGGCCCTCTTATTTGCATGCACCAGGGTTGACACTTGTCACCCATGGAATTGCATGTGTTCCATCAGCATGCATCCCCTTTGCATGTTTTCCCCTTGCCAGGAACTTAGGATAAAAACATAAAATGCACATGTTCTTTGGAATAATAATAAAATATTACTCCCAAGGCTTAAGCCCCTAAGCTTAGCCCCTAGGCTTAATACTTAGCCCCTTTTCCCACCTTCCAGCCCCCTAATTCCTTGCCCACTATGTGGAAGCTTAGTCCCCCATCACTCATTCATCGTGTCAGCCTGCAGGCGATGTTGTTTATATTTTTATTAATGTGTTGCATACATACAGGTACAAAATCAGGCCCTTGGCCTCCAACCCTTAGGATCTCTAGCCTAACAATCACATAAGCTTACCGGCTTATACAAATTTGGCTCACCAGCCTATAACACATTTTTACAATTCATTTCATAAACCAAATTTACAAAGGGCTCGGTCTTGGGGACACTATAATCCCCCTCCCCTTATTTTTGCACTGTCCTTAGTGCAACCTTACACTGTCTCTGCAAGCTTTTCAAAATATTCAAAAATATGCGGGTACTCTACCTGCATAACCTCTTCATGCTCCCATGTCGCATCCTCAGGACCGTACCAGGTCCACTGGACCTTTACAAGATCTATGGCTCGATTCCGAAGTTGTTTGTTTTTCCTGTCCAATATGCACACAGGATGCACTTGCAGAACACCTTATGGTTCCACCTGAATCACATTCCAATCGATAACATGATTAGCATCAGGTACATATCTCTTAAGCAGTGAAACATGAAACACATTATGTACAGTCATAGATGCAGGTAATGCAAGCATGTATGCAACTGGCCCAATCCTTTATAGGATCTCAAATGGCCCACAAAATCTTGCTGCCAACTTGGCACAACTTCCCAGCTTCAGGGAACTCCTGTTAGTTTTCACTTTCAGGAAAACATGGTCACCCAATTTGAATTCTTTGTGGGTTCTGTTACTATCAGCGTAACTTTTCTATCTGTCCTGGGCAACTTTTAAATTCTGTTTAATTCTTATCATCTGGTCTTCCATCTCTTTGAGCAGCTCAGGCCCAACTACTTCTCTGTCAACTGGATTATCCCAGCTCACTGGAGTGTTGCACTTTCTTCCATAAAGTGATTCGAATGGGCTCATCTTCAATGATGCATGATACCCATTATTGTAGGTGAATTCTACCAAATGCAGGTAGTCTTCCCACCTTGATGGTTTATCCATCACATACATTCTCAGTATGTCTTCTATTACTCTGTTCACCCTCTCTGTCTGTCCATCAGACTCAGGATGATACATTGTACTAAAGTTCAGATTCGTTCTGAATCCCTTGAACAGTCCTTTCCATAAATTTGAGGTGAATTTCGGGTCCCTGACAGACACAATTGTCTTAGGAATTCCATGTGTTAGCACATAATCATGTAGGGGGTACTCTCCTGAAAGAAGTGTCCCCTTGGGCGAAGAAAGAGATTTGGGAAACCCATTTTTCCCAGAGTTTAGAGGGTGGGCGCGTCATTTTAACGAGAAGGTAGTTTCAGACGGCCAAGATCTACCCGCCTAGATCTGTGGCTGAGGTTTCATTCCAGAGCCCCCTCGCCATTCTGCCTTTAACGGGGGGGGGTCCGGAATTGGGCACGCATCTCTCAAACGACCGAGATTGAGGCGCCTAGATCGACGGCGCTCAAGTGATTCCGAACCCCCTCTGCCATTCTTCCTTTAATGGGAGGGGGGTCTGGAATTGGGTGCACATCTCTCAAACGGTCGAGATTGAGGCACCTAGATCAATGACGCTCAAGCGATTCAAGACCCCCTCTGCCATTCTGCCTTTAATAAAGGGGGGGGGTCAGGAATGGTGTGGTATTGACATGGGGCCCCCCTTCTTGTCGTGTCACCTTCTGTACCATTCTCTCCCCTGCCATCCATTCTCCACTTGACCACGCGATAGGGCCTATTTCCTTTGGCCCCTCCTCGTCCTCCGACATCTGTCCCGCTCCCTTCCACGTCAGCCTCCCATAAATAATGTGCCCCTGTTACCATTATATCCCATCTCCTTCACCTATTTTCCTGCCATGTGTCTCGCCCCTGATGTTTCCGTGATCACTCCCTTTCCCCTTTTCACGTCAAGCATGCCAGATCCTCCATGCCTTATCCATTAGACCATTCAGTTGATCTGGGTGGCACCATGAGCATACCTCCACGTCCCAGGGGGCAGAATTGACCAGGATTGTTCCTGATCCCAAGAAAGCAGTTATTGAAGTTGTTGGAGGTGGTTAGACATCATCTTCGCCATAAATAGAAAGTCCGGAAAAGGACTAAAGGCACGTCGATTCATCTGTAGGACAGTCAGAAGTCTGATTGCGTCTGTCATAAGTGCATGATCGTCCAGAGTCTTCATGCGTAGACTTTCAGAAGACATGCAGACGCAATGTTTTTAATTCAGTGTCTCGTTTTTGTTGTTGTTGTTTTGTTTTGAGTATATGTAGGCGTTTTCTCCATTTTTGTAAAAGGTCGATGGTTGAGCTAGGCTCCCGATTGTAAGTTTTAATGAAGCATTGGTTGCTCTGGTTATGTATTGGCATTTGAGACTTCTTGCCTTTATGGATGTCAGCCTCTTTCCATCTCTTTGTTTACACTGTGTTAGAACAGCTCGGAATTGGAGGATCCAGTTGAGTTGCGTTGTTATAAGATGATGTAGGTTGGATCACTGTAATAGTTGCATCGTTTCTAATCAGTTCTTGTGTTTTCTCAACGCTGAATGACTCAGAATTGGAGGATCCAGTCGAGTCACCTTTCAGTTCCTTGAAACTCTGGACCAAGAGGATCTTGTCTTCTGATTTTTTCCTCCTCAAGTTGTCGAAGGCCTAATGCCCGAGGTAGTCTTGCTCACTCTTCTCACCAAGTCTTCCATCTACCCATATTATACTCAACTTACTGATGGAAGTTGGATCAAGACCTCCCTTGTTTTCTACATACCAGACCCGGTTTTCTGAGTTAAATCCATACTTTTCTGGGTCTCTATCCATTCGACCACCCCCATTAAATTATTCGTGACATAAAACTGATGGGCATCGGGCTCTACGCCTGCTGCAATCTAGGAGTGACTTCTGACGCTAACATTTCTGGCGCCGTTGTCGAGGACGAAGTTGAATATTTTCCTTGGGATTGAACGACAATGATTAACTGATTCTGAAGGTGCATCAGATATCAGAATTATTAAGATTGCTACTATGCACCTGGGGACTCCACTGTGGTGACTCCAAGGTTTCCACTTCACTGTTTCAGTTGCGGCTACTTTAGCACGCCTGAAAGCTGACCCAGAGGAGCTTTCTCGAGAAGGTTTCAGCAGTTGCTTTCTCAACCTGAGAAGCTTCCTGCGGAAACAACAACATAAGATCTGGCCTTTGATGGTGAACAAGGACCAGGCATATTCAAAGCTGTGAATCTTTCACCTGGCGACTCCATGATTCGAGGATCGATTGGTGACTCCGCTGGTTCGAAATGGAGAAAATCCTAGCTCGGAGGTTTGCTCCTTTTAATTTTTCTACTATTCCTGGTTTTCCTAATGTTGTCCCTTCTCTAGATGAATGGGGCAATTATTTGCCTATATTTAGAGAGCATGAAGAGGAAAACCCTGCTCATCACCTTAGTGAGTTTCATGAACTCATGCATCAATGGGAGATACATCATGAGGATGTATTACTGAAGATGTTCATGTTCTTGTTAGCAGGGGATTCTCGTAAATGGTATCATTCTTTACCCCCTGCTAGCATTTCTTCATTGAGTGAATTCCATGCAGCTTTCACCGCCTATTGTCAGAAGCTTTATCCCTCTCAGTTGATTTTTCATAACTGTTGTGAGGGATACCACAACTATATACAAGATAGAGTTGTTTCTTACATAGGCTATGAGGATGATCCTGATGACCTGGATCAGAAATCAGTCCTTTCTCCTCCCCATTCGTCTGCATCAGAGGAAGGTTATGAAAGTGATGAAGATCCTAGAGAAGAAGAAGATGCTTTGGGCGAAGTTAGGGAATTGATAAAGTCTCTCTCTGCCCAACTGGATAGGTGGGAAGCTGAATGATGTGTAGAGGATTTTCCATTCCTTGAGGCAGATGTTCTTGGTGGCCCTTTTGAAAAGGATATTGAAGATTTCATAGCTATAGAGACATCAGTTAATGTCCCTAGTGAGCCTGTTGTCTCAGATTTTAAAAAAGAAGCGATGGTGGAAATGGATGGTTCTCTTTTTCTTCACGAGATTTCTCATGATGTGTTTACATCCGGGGTCGAAGCGGAGGAGCGGGGGATAGTTCCATTTTTGCAAGTTGGAGAAGCTTTGTTCTCCCCCAACTTTGATGATTATTTGGAAGAGGAGAAGTAGAACCCCACATCACCTTTTGTTGATCAGAGAAGCCAGCCTATGTATGACAGCTACGAATGAGATTCTGAGCTCATTATGTTGTATTTCCAAGAGCAGACCGCAGAGCCTTGTCCTCTGTTCACTAAGGAAAATTATCACGAGGAAATCAGCCATCCTAGTCCTTCAGGAAACGCTGAGCAGTATGAGGAAGAACAGAGCTTTCCCATGGTCCCTATTTATGATGATTATGAATCTGATCCTTGGGAGAGCCATGGAGAAGAGGAGGAGGAGCTGAAGATGCAATTTATAGAATGTGTGGAGCCAGTAAGCGAGCAGCCACTGCCTGAGATCAGTCAGCCTACGTTAGTTGTCCACCCACCAGTGCTTACTAGAGATATTCAGACACACGTGAACAACTGTGTAGCAGAGGAGGCTGCATGTCGCCAATTTTCTGGAGTTTGCCACTGGTCCTATGAGCCTGTGAAGGAATACATGGAATTGTATTTCCTTCACAATTTGGAGCTGCCCTATTTCATCTCGACTTCAGTCTATAAGAAGGAGTTGAAGATCGTAACTGTTCTGCTATCATGGTTACACCACCTGTTTGTATTCATCGACAAAAGGAAGGAGCTTTCGTTCAGGAAGTTGCTTGATCGGCTATGGTGGAAGTTTTCTTTCACCTAGCCCCATGTAAAGGAATTTATTAGTTTAGGACTGTACATAAATAAGCTCCTTTGAGCATGTATCTTTATTTTGTTTTTCTTTTACTTTTCGGCCTATATTTTCAGTAGGATGTTTTGAGCTTGACTCCATAGCCCAACAGAAGGCACTGAAGCTGCAAAATGAGTTCTTAGAGCATTGCAGGGACGACTCTATCCCCCATGGAGCCTAATGTTAGCACATAATCATGTAGGGGGTACTCTCCTGAAAGAAGCATCCCCTTGGGTGAAGAAAGAGATTCGGGAAACCCATTTTTCCCAGAGTTTAGAGGGTGGGCGCGTCATTTTAATGAGTAGGTAGTTTCAGACGGCCAAGATCTGCCCGCCTAGATCTGCGGCTGAGGTTTCATTCCGGAGCCCCCTCGCCATTCTGCCTTTAACG
>ML776559.1:1113575-1123637 GCA_009831015.1 Picea engelmannii | reverse complement strand
GGGGGGGGGTCCAGAATGGTGTGGTATTGACGTGGGGCCCCCCTTCCTATCGTGTCACCTTTTGTACCGTTCTCTCCCCTGCCTTCCATTCTCCACTTGACCGCGCGACAGGGCCTATTTCCTTTGGCCCCTCCTCATCCTCCGACATCTGTCCCGCTCCCTTCCACGTCAGCCTCCCATAAATAATGTGCCCCTTGTTACCATTATATCCTTCTCCTTTGCCCCTTTTCCTACCATGTGTCTCGCCCCTGATGTTTTCGTAATCACTCCCTTTCCCCTTTTCACGTCAAGCATGCCAGATCCTCCACACCTTATCCATTAGACCGTTCAGTTGATCCAGGTGGCACCATGAGGAGACCTCCACGTCCCAGGGGGCAGAATTGACCAGGATTGTTCCTGATCCCAAGAAAGCAGTTATTGAAGTTGTTGGAGGTGGTTAGACATCATCTCTGCCATAAATGGAAAGTCCGGCAAAGGACTAAAGGCACGTCGATTCATCTGTAGGACAGTCAGGAGTCTGATTGCGTCTGTCATAAGTGCACGATCATCTAGAGTCTGCATGCGCAGATTGCCAGAAGACATGCAGATGCAATGTTTTTAATGCAGTGTCTCATTTTCGCTATTGTTGTTTTGTTTTGAGTATATGTAGGCATTTTCGCCATTTTTGTAAAAGGTCGATGGTTGAGCTAGGCTCCCGATTGTAAGTTTTGATGAAGCGTTGGTCGCTCTGGTTATGTATTGGCATTTGAGACTTCTTGCCTTTATGGATGTCAGCCTCTTTCCATCTCTCTGTTTACACTGTGTTAGAATAGATCGAAATTGGAGGATCCAGTCGAGTTGCGCTGTTATAGGATGATGTAGGTTGGATCACTGTAATAGTTTCATCATTTCTAATCAGTTCTTCTGTTTTCTCAATGTTGAATGACTCGGAATTGGAGGATCCAGTTGAGTCACCTTTCAGTTCCTTGAAACTCTGGACCAAGAGGATCTTGTCTTCTGATTTTTTCCTCCTCAAGCTGCCGAAGGCCTGATGCCCAAGGTAGTCTTGCTCACCCTTCTCACCAAGTCTTCCATCTACCCATCTTATACTCAACTTATTGATGGAAGTTGGATCAAGACCTCCCTTGTTTTCTACATACCAGACCCAGTTTCCTGAGTTAAAGCCATACTTTTCTGGGTCTCTATCCATTCGACCAGCCCCATTAAATTATTCGTGACATAAAACTGATGGGCGTCAGGCTCTGCTCCTACTGAAATCCAGGAGTGACTTCTGACGCCAACACCGTGCAAGCATGCCACTTCTTTTAAGAAGATATCGGCAACATCAACTGCCTTCTAAGTGGTTTTCAGTGGAATAAAATGGGCAGATTTTGTAAGCTTGTCCACCACCACCATGATTGAATCATGTTGCTTGCTTGTTCTGGGAAATCCTGTGATAAAATCCATTGTTACCACATCCCATTTCCACTCAGGAATGGGTAAATTCTGCAGTAACCCTGCTGGGTGCATATGCTCAGCCTTAACTTTCTGGCACTCCATACATCTAGCGATGTATTCAGAGATTTCTTTCTTCAGACTCGGCCAAAAGTAATGGATTTTGACTGCTGCCACAGTCTTTTGATATCCAGGATGTCCAGCATAAGCCACGTTATGCATTTCTTTCAGAATTGTCAGCTTCAATTCTCAGACATTGGGTACATACACTCTATTTTTATACAGAAGTAAGCCATCAGCTTCCAAGGTGTAACTTTCCTTGGTCTGTGGTCTCTCACGCTGTTGTAGCTTTGCTACCAAACCTCTGTACTGCAAATCAGCATTTGCAGCTTCCAAAATTATGTCCTTAATATCAGTCATGTACATGCTAATGGTTGTAGCATGTAATTCGTGCACTTTTCTGCTGAGTGCATCAGCCACCTTATTTTCTTTCCCTTTGATATGCTTGATATCAAAGTCATATTGGCACAGAAACTCCAGCCATCTGGTTAGCCTAGCATTTAAATTCGACTGATCAAATAAATACTTCAGACCGTTGTGGTCTATTCTCAATTCAAATCTCCTTTAGATGAGGTAATGTCTCCATTTCCTCAATGCGTGGACTATTGTTGCCAGCTCTAAATCATGAGTGGCATAATTCCTTTCATGCTCTTTCAGCTTTCGGAACTCATAACAGATTACAAATCCCTCTTGGCTGAGAACTCCTCCCATCCCCTCCTTACACGCATTTGTGCACACCATGAAATCCATATTTGGATCTGCAATCTTCAGGATTGGAGCACTGGTTAACAGTTGTTTCAATCCCTGGAAACTTCTCTCACACTCTTCAGTCCACTGAAACTTCTTCTCCTTCCTCTGCAAGGAAGTGATAGGGTGAGTTATCTTTGAGAATCCAGCTATAAACCTTCTGTAGTAGCCTTCCAGACCCATAAAATATCTAACCTCTGCCACATTCCTTGGCATTGACCATTCTCAAATGGCCTCGACCTTTTCAGGATCCACAGCGATCCCTTCTTCTAATATAATGTGCCCCAAGTAATGAATCTACCTTTGATAAAATGAACACTTGCTCAACTTGGAATACAGCTGGTGTTCTCTCAACACTTGCAGCACCATTCTCAGGTGTTTCTCATGCTCTTCCTCTGACTTGGAATACACCAAGATGTCGTCCAGGAAGACTATGTCAAACTTGTCCAAATAGTCCCTGAACACACCATTCATTAAGAACATGAAAACAGCAGGTGTGTTTGACAGTCCAAACGGCACCACCGTGAACTCATAATGACCGTACATGGTTATAAAGGTGGTCTTGTTGATGTCCTCATCATTTATTCTCACTTGGTGATATCCAGATCTGAGATCTATTTTTGAAAATATTTTCGCATCCTTCAACTGATCAAAAAGATCATCGATCCTTGGCAAAGGATAATTGTTCTTGACAGTTACCTTATTCAACTGTCAGAAATCAATGCACAGCCTCAACGTCCCATCTTTCTTCTTCACGAATAGGACCGGGGCTCCCCAAGGTGACACGCTGGGGCGAATGTACCCCTTCTTTAGTACCTCTTCGAGTTGTAATTGCAACTCCTTCAGCTCTAGCATACTCATTCTATAAGAAGCTTTCGAAACTAGAGCTGCTCCTAGCATCAAATTTATAGAAAATTCGATGTCCCTCTTTGGAGGTAGTCCAGGTACCTCCTGAAATACGTCCTTGAACTCTGTGAGTACCTCATGGTATTCCAGCTTTGATACTACATCACTGGATGCTTCTCCCACACGGGTTGCAAATAACTGACAACCTTTCCTGTAACACTTCTTCATCTGCATGGCTGAGATTTCTCTAACAGCCACGGCTCTGGGAATTCCTTGGACTGTTACCTGATTTTCCTCTTCGTCTAGGCATGTAAACCTCTTGTTATGGCAGTCCAGAAGGGCATGGTGCTGGTTCAACCAGTCCATCCCAATTAAGCAGACGTAAGAGCCTAAAGGAAGAATATTCAATTCGGCCTCAGTGCTCAATCCTTTCATGTCCACTGAACCGGACTTAACCAATTCAGTGACCTTCCTTTTGGTTCCTGTGGCCAACTACACTAGCCAAGGATTTCCATGTTTTCTTCTTGATAAACGAAAACTTTCCACCACCCTAGGATCTACATAACTATGGCTAGCCCCTGAATCAATTAAAATAATAAGTGGTCGGTTGTTAATCATACCTTCCACTTCAATCGTGTGCTATTGAAATTCTTCTTGCTTGTTGTCCAGGGCTACGTAGATCCTTGGCATTTTTCTGCCCATATCCTCCACTGTTTCATCTTGCTGAACATTGTGGACGGTTCTCGCTTTATCTTTTATGTGGGGGCAGTCTCTATACCTGTGGTTCCCTTTACAGCCCCAATACTCCATAGGTGGGGATCTTGGCATCAGCTCACTCCCTTCAGCTTTCCTGGGTTCTCTAAAAGATGGCTGTCCCTGAGGACTGTTCCTGAAAAAGGGAGGCTTGTTTCCCTTCTGCCTATGTTCCTTCTTAAACCTCTTCTAGTCATCCCAAGCCTTCCAAAGGATAGGCCTTTCTCTTTGTTGGTCATACAAGCATTTCTCCCTTCTTATTGTTTCTTCCATAGTCTTAGGATCATCATATTGAATATTGTCACCAATGGAAGGTGGCAGTCCACTCAGATATCTCTGAATTTTGACAGCCTCATCTTTGATTAATGAAACATACTTCAGTAGTTCCAGAAAACTTCATTCGTACTCATCAATGGTCATGCTGCCTAGCTTGAGTTCGAAGAACTCCTTCATCTTTCTGTCATAGTATCTTTTGGTCAGGTATTTCTTCTCGAAATACCTCTTAAAATCCTTCCAAGTGATATCTTTCTCTCTGATGTGCTGCACTTGCACAAATTGATCCCACCACATGGATGCTTTTCCTTTTAGCTGATACATCGCAATTCTTCCTTCTGCATGAGCGGAGTAGTTCTGTAGTTGGAAATATTTCCTCATGCCCAGCAACCATGTTTCAGCATCTTCCTCCTTCTTATGTTTACCATCGAATGTAGGAGGTTTAATCTTGTTCATCTCCCCTTTCAATTCATCCCTTCCATATTTTCGGCATTTTCTGGTAGGAGACGGGCTTGAACTATTGCGTGTCTCCCTACTGGAATGCTTTTGGGAGCGACCATGATGTCTGCTACCACTCCTCGACCTCCTTCTCCTCTCAGGGGTCCTGACACTTCTTGATCTCCTTCTCCTCTCAGGCATTCTGCGACTCTCTGTCTTGCTTGAGTCTCTCCCCTTCTTCAATTTCCTTTATATTCTTTCCAGGTTCTTCAACATTTTTAAGTTGAGTTCACTCTGTCGATCCCTGACTTTCATGAGCTTTCGGATATCAACTCGGCGAGCCTGGGCATCTCTTTGTAATCCTTCAATGATTTTCATTATGTGCCCTTCCTTGTCAAATTCTCTTCCATGCCCATTGGAGTTTGATCCTTCGACTCCCAGGTTGACATCTCTTCCTTCTCTTTCGCCCTCTGAAATGGAGGCAATCCGCACCTCTTCCATTTCTATACTCGGCATCGATTGACTGGTGTCCTGACACTCGTTGAACTCTGCACACACACTGTGAAATCAATCTGAGGTTGTCAGGACCTTAACCTTCAGGAAAAATTACAACATTCATAAGCCAACGTGAACAAGAAAAAATGTTTTGATTCAAATAAGTTTTCTGAGCTCTTGTTCGGCTCTACAAATTTTGGGACTTCGGGACTTCAGGTTTTGGGACTTTGGGTTTTCGATACCCGGGAGTTCACTATGCAGTGACTCCTAACCTTTTGTCGCTACAATCCCCAAAATCCAAAAATTTAGTTTCATTGCTCTCCAGACCCACAACACAGTTGTCGGCCTTAAAACTTGCTACAGTTCTTCAGTCTTCAAAGACTTCGGGACTTCGGGTTTTCGGTACCCAGAAGTTCGTTGTGCAATGACTCCCAACTTCTTGTCACTACAATCCCCGAAATCCAAAATTTCGATTTACTTTATTCTCCGGGCCCACAGCATAGTTGTCACCCTTAACCACAGTGGCACGTTCCGGAGGGTCCACGTCACCATCAGTGACGTCTTTGGGTCCCACCGCTCTCACCTGTCTTCTCAATTCTCTAGCATGCAGTACACATCCATGCACCCACGTCCATTCCATGCAAAAATACAACGTTTAGGTCCCCTCTCAGATCTACGACATAGATATTTTCGACGTTTCGGGGTTTCGGGCATCGGGAGTTCGTGTATCCCACATCTTGAACTTCTGTTTGCGAAAATCCTGAAATTACAGTTTACTCGTCAACTTGATCCGACGGTCAACTCCCTTCCTACAATCTACAGTGTAGATCATTTCGGGATTTCGGGTTTCGGGTTTCGGAGGTGTTCATCTTCCTCACTTCCCATCTCCCGACTTTTGTGAAATATGAAAGGTTTTCGTGACTAACTCGAACTCAACTCCACCAGATCTAACGGTCGAGCCTTTCTCCCAGATCCACAGCGTAGATCTTCTCAGGTTTTAGGGTTTTCAGGAGTTCGCATATCGTGATTCCCACGCTCCTGTGCAACTCTAAAGGGTTTTTAAACCCTGCGCACGTTTTCCCTATCCAACGGTCACGAGGGTTCTCTACTTCCCTCCTGAACAGATCCTAAGGCTCCAGCACTACTGGTGTGGAGTCCTCTCTCCCTGTGGCCATATACCACACCAGTTGCAGTTTCACAACATCGTTATACCTCCTGAGCTTACCAGGGTCCGAAATTGGTCCTCCAGACACAATTTCTCCTCACACCCTCGGTCCAAAGACCACTCAACTGGCCCATCTAGGCTCAGTGTCGAAACCTTGGCTCTGATACCAAATTGTAGCACCACTTTCTGTGCCAAGGCTTTTATCGCTCTCTGGTACCAATCTGTAACACACCTTTTACATAGCTCATACAAGCATTATATAATCCACATGCATTTAAGCAAAGAAATACATTTAAGCTCAGAGTAATCATATTATTTACTGCTATAATAAACAGTCAATAGCATTAACATTAAATTGATATGCACAGCAGAATACATGATATACACAGAGATACAGAAACATAATTAAAGCATCATCTGGTACTTATCTTTGAAACAGTGGTAGTTCCACCAACCAAGCGCAGGCCTTCCACGAACCTCCCAGCCTTAGACTGAACTGCTCATCATCTCAGCAGTGGGTCACTCCCGAGCTGGGACTAAGCTCCACCCCAAGGCAAGGAATCCTAGGCTAGGCTGAGGTTACAGGGGAAAAACACAGTCACAAGGAAGGAATTCTCTCCCAGGAACCACTCATGCTCACTGCCCACAGACTCTCCTTCCCCACATGCCTGTTCCACCCCAGGAGTATACACCTTCTCTGTCACCTAGATAGTCCTTTGGCTGCTAACCTCCCTTGCCTTGGGTTACAGGAACAGACCGGACCGGAAGTCTTCGATTTCTGTGGCAGCTACAGGGTTCCTTCCAGGAGTTCTCTCCTTCCTCTGAGCACTCTCTCACCTGGAGAGAGTCGCTCACAGGCCAAACCATCTGTTCTTCCAACCTCAATCACCTCTCTCACCTGGAAAGAGTGTTGCACAACTGGCCAACAAGCCACACGCAGTCCAACACTGCGTGGCCACAACAACCCACGGGGAAAACAGACACGGCTTTCCTACAGGCTCAACAATGGCAAGATGGTCTCACAGTCACGGCTTTGGGATAGAGACTCCATGCATCGGCTCAATCTGTCAGATAGAGGATGCATCGGGTTTCCGAAATTGACACAAGCTCTCCCCAAATCAAGCCTTCGACTCTTGGTTCTGAGGGTGTACGAGTATACTCTTACAGAGGTCGGGCGGGTTCACGCTCAGGCAGTTGAGGGTCGAATGGAGGAGGAACCCCCTCATGGCTCATCTCAGCCCTCTTATTTACATGCACCAGGGTTGACACTTGTCACCCATGGAACTGCATGCGTTCCATCAGCATCATCCCCTTTGCACGTTTTCCCCTTGCCAGGAACTTAGGATAAAAACATAAAATGCACATGTTCTTTGGAATAATAATAAAATATTATTCCCAAGGCTTAAACCCCTAGTCTTAATACTTAGCCCCTTTTCCCACCTTCCAGCCCCCTAATACCTTGCCCACTCTGTGGAAGCTTAGTCCCCCATCACTCATTCATCATGTCGACCTACACGCGGTGGTGTTTATATTTTTATTAATGTGTTGCATACATACAGGTACAAAATCAGACCCTTGGCCTCCAACCCTTAGGCTCTCTGGCCTAACAATCACATAAGCCTACCGGCTTATACAAACTTGGCTCACCAACCTATAACACATATTTACAATTCATTTCATAAACCATATTTACAAAGGGCTCGGTCTTGGGGACACTACAATGGTACCACTAGTGGACCTACTTCCTCAAAGGATTATTCCTCATCTTTAATTGGAAGCATGTACAACCACTTCAATCTTATTCAATCCACGAAAAATCTTGCAAAGGTAATCAAACAGTATGGTTTATTCCAATTCGAAGAAGATGCTAACACTAATACTTGGTATGTATCTTCTCCTTTGAATCTAAATCCAGAAACCAATCCTCTTCCAAAATTTAAAGATCATTTACTCAAATTATTTGGCAGTGGAATTATCTTTTTCAGTGAACACCTAGTTGCATTTTATAATGCATGTCATAATATAGGGGCGAAGATAATGATACATGGATGAGATTCTTTGTAAACTCTTTGGAAGGAAAGGTTGTCACAGATTTCTTCAAATTACCACCTAAAGTCTTTTCGACTTGGGTTGAGTTATCTTATTGGTTTAAATACACTTATGGATAGACCCAAAGTCCGGCAGATTTGTTGAGAGATTATAACAATTTCGTTTATAACAAAGGTGAAACAATCAAATCCTTTAATTTATGTTTCACTAAATTGTATAGTCAAATCCCAAAATTTGTATGACCTCGTAATCAAGCTATCGTGATGCATTATTACAATGCATTACCATATTTTTATCATCATAGATTAGAAGAGAAAAATTCTAGCAGTCTAGGATCAGCACTTCAAACTTGTTTGGAATTTGAAGAACATTTGACCAGAACAGGACTCCATGTTGAAGATCACGTTAAACAAACTGATAGTTAATAGTATTTCAACTTTTACAAGAAATGAGCAACATGATGATTGCTTTTGAGAGAAAGGGTGTTTCTTCTACCTCTATAGAAACCTCCACACAAGCTACCTTGAGAAATCAGCCTCAAATTTTTCAACCTAAGGAAATACTCTTGAGGTCATGGTGTAATTTCTACAAGGAAAATCATGATGAAAATACTTGTGAAGTGAGAAGGAATGCAAGAGAACGTATTTTTTGGAAAAGATATGATTCTACAATCATTGCTTTAGATTGGGCTCTTGAAGAGGATGTAATGATGGATGATGCTTGGAATAAATCTTATCAAAACAAGAACAAAGGTGGTCCTCAAAAAACCATTTTTTCTCCAAGTACATCCTCTCATCAAACCAATTATCAAGCCACAAGGAGTACTCAAAATCTTGAGGTAGTTCCAACCTCATCTTCTTCATCAAAATATAATATTCTGAAACAATTGGCTAATATTAAAGCAGATGCTTCTTTATTGGATATGGTAATTGTTCCTAAGCGGCAAAAACATCTAAAAGATTTTATGGAAGGTAAGGCTTCTACTATTGCCAGTTTAACTAAAGAAGAAGATGAAGAAAATTTGTATGTAAATAAGTTAGGTGTATATAATCCTAGGAACCCTGTAAAAAATCATCCTTTGTATGTTTCAATGAAGATTATGGATAAAATCACACATTGTTGTCTCATTAATGGGAGATCTGGTCCCAATGTTAAGTCTAGAGTCATTATGGAAGAATTAGGTCTTTCATGCACCAATGAGAATTCAAAAAGTATGTTATCATATAATAGTCAACAACAGGCTACAAAAAATGGTGAAATTAAAGACATAAATTTGGTGTTGTTTGCATCATGAAAACAGGACCGCCTGCAATATACAAGTTATTGATATGCAAATAAGAAATTATTCTATTATTTCATGAAGAGACTGGAAATATTTGACTGGTGGATACATGTCATTGGATGGAACACACATGTCACTTCCTAAAAATGGAAAAAAAATATTATCATTCTTTGTGAAGGACGAATTTCACCATATATTGAATGAGTACCTCAACCACATGTTGTTGATACTGAGAGGGGGGTGAATCAGTATCAAGTACAATTTAAAAACTTTTTCAACTTAGACTTCAACCAGATTATTTATTCAATTATATATAATGAGCAATGAACAATAGTAGAAGAGTTACACCAATACGCCACAATACACCATGCACAATATATGAGAAATAATCAATAATTATTGTTCAAGGGAAGTAATGACTTCCAAAGGAAGCTACAGCTTCCAAATATAAAGGGAGGGATAAACCTCCTGTTACACATTATTTTCTTCATCCCTATGATCGTTAATGATGTAAACCTAT
>ML776559.1:1034124-1085683 GCA_009831015.1 Picea engelmannii | reverse complement strand
TTGAAGAATTACATTCATTGGAAGCACCAACTTCCTTTGTTTTCCAGCTGCAACTAGAAGGAGGCTCCAACCCCCTAGTTTCTCAGGCTACAACCTGAGGGAAGCTCCAACTCCCCAATTATCTGGCTACAACCAGAAGGAGGATACAACCCCCTATATTCTATGGCTACAACCGGAAGGTGGCTACAACCACCGGTCCTTGCCCCGTCCAACCGCCCTGACGTATAAGTAGAATGATGGAACCACTTTCACACTATCACTGTGAGATATATTGTTTTAAACCTGTACCAATCAACTTGCACCAAATAACCTGAACCATGCATCAACCATGCATCAACCTGTACCTCAACCTGTAATTAACCTGTACCATAAACAAGTGCATCAAACATGCACCAACCTGTACCAAACAACTTGTAATCAACATGTACCATAAACAAGTTCATCAACCATGCACCAACCTGTACCAAACAACCTGTAATCAACCTGTACCATAAACAAGTGCATCAACCATGCACCAACTTGTACCATGAACAAGTGCATCAACCATGCACCAAACCTGTACAAATAACCTGTCACAACAACTTGTCCAAACAACCTATCACAACAACCTGTCTCATCAATCTTATCAACCAAATCAGATCTACTCACCAAGATCAATCACCAAGACAACTCTCAAATATGTGCATCAACCAAGCATAACACAACAACTCATAATCATCACCAAGATCAATATGTGCTTCTAATAATACAAGTATGCTACATCATCCATAAACCATGTGTCAACAATACTACTAACAAGTGCTTCTAACCATGTACCAAGTATGTACCAATCATGTATCAACTACTCATAAACTATGACTCATCAAGATGTATCAACATCATCAACTATACACCTCATGTATGTGTCAACTCATCAACTACTTGTCTCAACTATGTACCTAACATGTACATCAACCAAAATCCCTCATCAATTTCATCATCCAAATCTTATTTGTAACTCTGTAATAGACCTGGTGTATATGATCACATACCTACAAACCTTCCTTAACTTTAACAATAATAGACTAGCATTTTCATCAAACTTTTCTTTAGTCTCACATGACTAGTTTTGGATTAGTCAACAACCCTAACTTGAAATAATCATAACTATGTACCTGTAATGAATAAAGATCTAAAACTGATATATAATGTTCTTCAATGTGTTTTATGCAATTCCTCCAAGTGTCACTACTTGGAACCTCTCAGAAAGGGAGTTATAGCAAAAATGGCATACCTTGCTGAATTATGGATTATTCTAGAGAGTGACCTTGTATATCATTCCCCGCATGGAATATTTGTTGAATCGATCTGAAAATGTTACACATAATACTATAGACTATACTCTAACCAACACATTTAGTCTTACTAAATTTGGATCTGTTATGAATAAGTTATGACGTTTTTACCCGAAACACATGTTTTAGACTAGTTTCAGGACTAGCCACAAACCCTATTTTCCACAGAGTGTAACTCCAAAACTACAATGACCCACAAGCTGAATATTTTACCACAGATACTTGGATATGTTTCCTCAATGTTCTATCAATCTCATGGTCTGAATCATTCTGGAAAAAAAGTTATTGTGAAAATGGTGAGATGACTTGTAAATAACATACCTTAGAAAGCATCATCAAAAGAATTTATCCTCCCTTGAATTCCGACCCTCTTTTCTTCACCTTCCCTCTGAAATTCAACTTATATATCCTTTGGTTACCTCAGTCACCTATATATATTCAATATGCTCAAGTGTGATGTAAAATGAGAGAGCCTTGCCTCTTATTTATACTCTCCATCTTCTAGGTCACTTAACCTATTTCTAGGTCACTTAACCCATATATAGGTCACTTAACCTATTTTCCTCATTTTTAGGGTTAACCACTTTCCATAATTAGAAAGTTATCCATTACTTTATCATTTAAATATTCCTCCTTGACTTTGTCACCTCACTTTATCATTTAAATAATCTTCTTTGATTTTGTCACTTCACTTTATTATTTAAATAATCCTTCTTGACTTTGTCACTTTACTTTATCATTTAAATAATAATTTCTTCTTTGCAAGATCTTTGACTTCTTTGACCTTTTGGGGCTTCAAGCCAACAAATGAGGGTCCTCCAACTTCGTAAGGCCATAACTCTCAAACCGTGAGGAGTTATGTGACGTTCCACATACCACCAGAAATGGCATGACATGTACTATCCATATAGAATAGTCTTGCCTTCAAATATATCAAAAATCATACCATTATTCATCAAATAAACTTGGGTCCATTACCCAAACCTGGGTTCTCCAACTTCTCATGGCCATAACTCTCTAACCGTGAGGAGTTATGTGGCGTTCCACATACCACCAGAAATGGAATTACATGTACTATCCATATAGAATAGTCTTACCTTAAAATATATTAAAACTCATACCATTATACATGAAACAACCTTGGGTCCATTACCCAAACCTTTGTGCTACCGAAATTCGCTACCTGACTTTCTCCAAGGGTTGACATCAATCACTAAGGGTTGAAATAAATCTACAATATCACTCTCCAATAGTTGACATCAATGACAACCAACTATCCATCAACCTAAGCCATTTGTCTGACAATGTGTTGATTTCCATGCCTTGAATAGGGCGAGTGTTAAAGATAATTTTCATCTTCCTAATATGGAATTAATTTTACAGCGAGTAGCGGGATCTCAAATGATGTCATTTCTTAATGGTTTCTTGGGGTATAATCAAATACATGTCAAGAGAATTAAAAAATATAAAACTACTTTCACTACACATCGGGGCACCTTTGCTTATGAGTGTATGCCTTTTGGCTTGATCAATGCATGTGCTACCTTCCAGTGAGCTATGCAAATAGATTTTGATGATCTGATCAGTAAACTCATCCAAATTTATTTTGATGAATTAACTGTATATTCTAAAATCTGAGAAGAACGTTTCCATCATCTTAGACAAGTTTTTCTCCATTACAGAAAATTTGGTATGTCACTAAATCCTACAAAATCCATTTTTGGTGTCACTGCTTGTATCTTATGCAGGCAACAACATTGATCTGGAGAGAGTTATTTCCAATCAAAATCTTCAAGCTCCAACTTCCAAAAAATAAATTCAACCATTCGTGGGTAAGATCAATTTCCTCAGAAGATTTATATCTGATTTTGCTAGAATGGTGAAACCTATTCATACTTTGTTAAAACAAGATTGAGTTTTTTCCTGGAATGAAACTACTGAAAAAGTGTTTTTAGAAATTAAAAATGAAATTAGTTTTTAACCATCCTTGGCAAAGCCTGATTTTACAAAATAATTTATCATATATACTAATGCCACTGAAGAAGCGATTTCTGCCATTCTTCTTCAGAAATATGATCATAATAATGAACAACCAATAGCTTACATGAGCCAAAGTTTATCTGACGATGAACTCAAATATACCTTAATCGAAAAACATGCATTTTCTCTTGTTAAATCTATTGATAAATTTCGTCATTTCATTCTTGGTAAGCATACTTAGGTAAAAGTTCCTTTACCTGCAGTTAAATTTTTTCTTTCACAAACACATCTATCCGGAAAGATTGCACATTAGCTTGCCAAAATCCAAGAACATGATTTCATGATTAAAAAATATAATGCAATCAAGGGATGTGATATAGCTATACACCTAGCTCAACATCCTGAACCAAGATATTATTTTGAAAAAAATGAAGATTCCTTATCTGCATTATTCCTAATCAAATATGAGAATCTTGATCTAGCAGCACATCCCTAGTATCGGGACATAATTTATTATTTGCAATATGATATATGTCCTCATAATCTTGATCATCATGAATGAAGTAGGAATCATCTTGAGGCTTCAAAAAATTTAATTTTAAGTACTTCACTCTTCCGTAGGACTGCTAATGGACTGATATTACACTATGTTGATGACATAGCAGCCCAAATGATTCTAAAAAAAATTCATGGATCAAAAGATTTTGATATTCACATTGGTGGGAACTTTGTTGCCAAAGCCATTGCACATAAAATCTTAAGAACTAATTATTATTTTCCTTCTATTTTTAAAGACTCATACAAGTTTGTATAGAATGTCAAAAATTTACTGGAAGGGAAAAAAAATTCCATGCCTTTACAACCAATCATACCTGATTTTCCATTTTCTAAATGAGGATTAGACTTTATTTGACCAATTAATCCTTCATCCTCTATGGGTCATATTTTTATCCTAACTACCAAAGACTACTTTACAAAGTGGATTGAAGTGATTCATATTAAGCATGCACAAGATGAACAAGTAATCTCCTTTCTTGAAACAAATGTCTTCTCCCTATTTAGTCTTCCAGTTGAGATCATTTCGGATAATGAACCATCTTTCATATCCGGAAGGTTGACTCAATTCCTTAATAAATTTGGAGTGAAACATTTCACTTCTTCAACTTATTACCCTTAGGGAAATGGGTAATTTGAGTTGACAAATAAAAATCTGGTTAAAATTTCAAAGAAGATCATTAATGACAAACCCCGCCAATGGCACAACTTATTGACTTATGCCTTATGGGAAGAATGAAAAACCACTAAGACACGCACAGGTCATACCCCTTTTGGGGTTGATATTATATGGTTTCAATTGTTGATAACACAAGGTATTATTTGGTATTGAGTTTTGATATGAGACTAGTGGTGTATGACCGTTGAGCTGGCCATTACGTCTGCCATGCATTAAGTTGGAAATTATCGGGGCATTTATGCCACCAACCCCACGCTTTACCACCTTGGAGTATTTAGGGTTCTTGCCATTCTTTTTTTGGTTTTGGACTATGGAGAGAGTAAGCATAGTGTTGTGTTTTGGCTCTAGAAGATACCTTATTCGTTGTTGTAACCGTGAACCTGGTGCAACCACTTGGACAAGAATTGGTATAAATATTTGGTTCTTCCTACAAGGTATGTGCTCACACAGAGTTGAAAAACAATATTGAAGCATATTTGTTAGTAAATGGTTTAGTTTTGTTCTATATATGGTTCCTTGTATGTAGCTTTCTCCTCCCTTGTTCTCTGCTCATATGCAAAGAGTTTTAAGATGGAAGAGATCATTTTTTTGTTGAAAAATTGTTATAAAGAATTAATGTTGAAAGATGTTTTGGAAATGAAAGTAGAAGATGGATTTTATTTTTTTGTATGCTCCTGAAGTATGTTTCTTTCACTCTTTCATTTTGTCACTTTCCATGAATTTGTTGTTTCAAAATAATTTGGTTATGAGTCAAATGGAGAATGAGTTATGGGCCAAACTCAGAATGATGACCAAATTTATCATGGATAAATGTGACCTGGGTTTGATTTGGAATCATTTGAAAATCATTAAGGTTGAAGCCCTGGTTATATTGATGCCAAAATATTTTTTTCTCAGCTCATCATTAGCCATTGTTCAAACCTGATATTATGTGTCTGCTAAAAGAGTTAGTATTTGAGTCAAAAGCAATGATATCATCCTCTTTGTTTTCCCATATTGGTGACTTTATTTACATTTAACATATGGTCATTATAAGCAAAGTCTTTCACTCCCATACTCCATCTCATACCTTGCTCATCGATTTTAATAATTCAAAATAGGGATAACTATCGGCCTTCACATAACTCTTGGGTGATACTTACATGGGATATGTATTCGACCCATCCTCATTCTTTTGTTCACATGGTTTCTCTATACTTTGTTCTACCCTATCAATTGGCCCATTGTTTTTGTTTAAAACACATGTGAGTGGACACATAAGGTCTTGACATTTCGGGTGTTGGAAAGAATTATAAATAAAACAAGTCATAAAGCTGCAAATATCCATTGGTTGATACGCCATTTCAAAAGGATGTTGTGAGGGTTGATGTAGTAAATGACAATGGTTCATTTATTCTTACAATTGTAGATTGCAATTGTTTTTGCCAATGTTATTGTGGATGTTATAAAGGATGTTGTGGTCTTTCGAATACTCAATTCCAGTTGCTATAATTTGTTGGGTGTGGCATTTTCATATAAGTATTGGGTTATTATTTGGTAACAAATGTAAATAAAAAGACACACATTTGAAGTAATGGTTGAAGTTTTAATCCTAAATTATTTTCATATGAATTTTGCACATTGTCCCTTCATTATTTATCACTTTTCGTAAGTATGCTCCCTCTATCATTAAATAATACAAAGGTTTATTAAAGTGCAGAGCTGATATAGATGTATTAAAGACAAAGAAACCACCCCAGTCATTCATTGTTTTCATTTTCCATTTTCTTTTCATTAATCCCTATTCATGTTAAAGAAAATATATATTGAAGAGGCATATATAAGATTGAAGCTTCAGATTGGCTAAAGAGACATTGAAGAGAGAATTATTGGTGATGAATGAATTTTGGTTTTCATCCCCTCTTATGCATTATCCCTTTTTCATTTATACCCCGCATTCTTGATCTGCCATATTGTAGATAGAGCCTTACTAAGTCATATTTAACAAATATTGTGACAAATGTTCATTTTCATTGTGTTGTATTATACTTGAAGGATTTTTTATTGACTAATTGAAATGGAAATGGCAATAGATGAGCTTCTTTAATAGAGGGAGTAAAAGAGGCTGACAAAGGAAGAAGAGGAAAAATGCAAAATATGTTTTGGAAGCAAGGGAGACACAAGAGGATGATATTCTATATTCATTTTGATGCAGATTCAAATGAGTTCAACCAGTTGGTGCAAACTGGCTACTTAAACATTAGTGGAAAACATGTTTTACCCCAACCCCCAACTCCCCCTAGTGGACCTTTACTACCTCACCCCAGTATCATGGACTTTCTCGAGCCTCCTATGACTGATGGTTGGGATAGCAATCTAGTGAATCCTCCTTCTAGTATCGCACAGTGGTTTGTCAATCCCCTTCTATCTTATCATCAATTAGTTCATTTTATTACATCAACTTCCTCCATAGCTCATTCTCCTCCCAAGGAACATAGAGTGCCCTCTCATGAAATTCTAATGGAAAAGGGAAAGAAACCTATTGCTACCCCTAGCATCGATACATCCCAGTCATCCTCTATATACTCAAAACAGAAGTCAACAAAGGAAGAAAGTGGTAAGAGGGAAATTTCCTTCAGTGACATGCATCCATAAATAAGTAAGTGTGAATAGAAAATGGATTTTCTCAAAGACGTACTAAATCTTAAACTAGATGTATCTGAACATAGGAAAGAAAGAGAAAATTATTTTAGGAAGAAATACCCTCATGTCTTTTAATTTGTGTAATGACAGTGTTTTATTCTGGACATATGATATTTTATTGTGGGACAGACAACCGACTTATAATATATATTTTTTTAAAAAAACTTAAGAATATCATATTATTTGATATATGGGGAGGTACAAGTGTTGATGACATGGAATTATTTTGAGGGATGTCATTTATTTATTTATTTTATGTTGCTGAAAATGTATATATATTCAAGTTTTTGTAGCTACAAGGGAAATCCTTAAAATAAAGAGACCGGAACCTAGTGGGACCCCACCTATGTTAACTAAAATATAAAAACATATTTGGACCCTTATTTTAACTTAAGTTGTCCTCTCTTAAATAAAAATTAATTAAATATGAAAACAAAAGATGGTTGAACTACCTAACTACTTCAAGAATATATAAAAGAAGGAGAGGAAATCAATGGTGGAGATGAAAAAATAGAGAAGTGAAACTTCTATAAGGTATGCCTAAATTTGACCCCGAGGTGTAGGGAAATCAGTGATGGAGTGTACTGTTAAGGCACTTTGTTATGTGAAGTCACCAATTTGAAACCCCAGCTTACATTGTGTGTCGTGTATGGGGCATCGTGGGCACACCTGGAGATTATCATGGTAGCAGTCAGATAACACGACCCCATGTCATGCAAGTACGTCCCCGATAGTTGTTCATTATGCCAGTCACAAAAAAATGTATGCCTCATTTCTAAGTGAGATAGTCATCTTTTCATTCCATTCTGAGTTTTCATTATAGTTGAACTATCTTGTTGATAGCAGGGTTATTTTGAATGTGGCAAAGAAAAGACTGGGAGTCATTGACCAATGATATGATCCAAGGTTATTTATTTTATTGAAGTATGTTTTGTCTTAATTAGAAGTTCTAAAGTCGTTCAGTGCTAATTAATGAAAGTTATACAATTTTCAAAATGATGATGCACATGTAACTTGAAGTGATCCAAGCTAGTTTTGCATTGTGATCTTTTATTTTGACATTAGATGTCCATGTATGAGTGTTAATTACATCTTGTACTTCCAAGAAATTCTCTAGTCTAAGCCCTCACAGGGATCTGAAGAGATATTTTCAGTTGTAACTCAGAGTTGGTATTAATAAAAGGATTTGTTGATTTCTTCTCACTTACAAAAATTTTTAATATTGTATATCATATTTTTCATTTTATCCATATTTCAACATTTTTGTTTTTACATCTAATTTATAATTATTCTATTTTATTTCTTTTTAAATTGTGTAATATTAAATCAAACACATAAAAATTATATATATGATAAACAGAGTTAGATCCAAGAATTATATTTCTTGAGGTCTAATCGATATTTTGACAAAATATAAAACCGGGGTAATAATTATGCCTATCTCACTTAGCTTGATGAGATTCGAAAAATGTATGAGTAAGGAGCACTAACATTCCTTTCATCAACACCCTTCTGCAATCAGTGGTGTTTTTTATTTTATTATTTTCCAATGTACAATGTTTACATATTACATCACTTGGTCATTTATAACGTTTACAAATATACAATGCTACATGGGGGATCAAAACTGGGGTGTTACATTGTTGTTGGAAGTATTTCTTGAACTAATTCCAAGAAATTAGTTTCTCATCATTATGTTTGACCTTCTTTATTTGGTCCCACTACATGGAAGATTTCCCCTAAAGATGGTATATGGTAATCTATGCTTCCAGGTTTGATGAATAATTATGCAATTGAAAATATTTTCTCATGCCTAACAACCAGGCTTCTGCATCTTCACCCTTTTGTGTTCTCCATCAAATGGTGGTGGCTTGAGCTTTCTGAGCTCTCCTTGAAAAATATCCAACTCATGCCTCCTTCTATGATGCCTGACAAGGGACACACTTGGGTCGCTCTCTAATCTTGAAAATGCATGTGCTATTCTAGTTGAATGTTTTGGTGAATGATGATATCTACTAGCACTCCTTGATTTCCTTGATCCCTTATGATCATTCTTCCTGTCATGAGATCTATATGTGGCTGCATGTCTTGCACTAGCTGCATGTTTTGTGCCAAAATATTTATGGATTTGTCTTTACAAATTATTCAAACTTTGTAGTAACTTAATATTAATTTGATTTTGCTCCTCCTGAGCTCTTATCAACCTTTCATTGTCTTCCCTATATATTTTCACTTCCCTTTGTAATCTCTTAATTATCTTAGTTGAATCTACAGGTTCCACCTTGCTTATGTGTCCATTGGACTTTGTTTATGCATTTCCCAGGCTAATATGCAATCTTTTGATTGCATCTGCATGGTTGTAAGAACCTTTTGCATCATCCATCTCTTTAGTCCTCATTTATGAACTTGATATGTTCTATCTACACCTTAATTATGCAAAAATGTGCATGCAACAATTATTGTTAGAAATTACGCATATTGAAAAAAATTCATTGATTAGGTTACATATCCCTTCTTCATCTCAATTCATGAATAATACTGAGGTATTGGTCCAAATTATGATCCTTCAAATGTAATCTCCTTTGAATTATCTTTCCAACAACTATACTTCTTCCTCATTCTGGGTTATAAGCTAAAAGTTATGGCTTCCTGAATTTTCCCTTTCTACCCAATTGTGTCATTTTTCATTAGTACCATCAAGTTGAGAGACCATCTTCTGCCACTGATAAAAGAAAATCTAGCCAGAATCGAGAAAACGTTTATATGGGACACTGATAGTATTCTTGATTGTGAGTACACAACAACTTCCATTTTGATAATCAAATTTTCCCTTCAAATTCTACATCAATCTAAATTTTCCAACTTTGTCCTTTTTTCATTTCCTATGGACTTGGATTTTTTGGCAAAAATGGCTATCTCCCAAATGGATCAAACCTGAGAAAACTTTATTAAGAAAAAAAAATTGGCTTTATGAGTAGGTAAAATGTCGAGTAAATAATTTTTTCTAGATTTGTGATCTGTGATCTCTTTTTCTGCTCTGGAGATCTCAAAAATCCCCAAAAAGTGGCTCGGAATAGTGTAGTTTTCCATTTTTTGGCACCTCCACTCCAAACCCTTTGGAATTTGGCCAAAAATGCAATTGTGTATCTTCATGCCCACTTTCTAGAATCACTGTAAAAAATTCATCTTCATCTGAATACCTATAATTAAGCACCACCCTATTCTTCAAAAACTACTAATTTGGATTGTTTGGAAAATTGAAACATAATTTGCCAATGGCCCTCACTAGAAATTTTATAGGCATCCTCACTGCAGACACACTCTTTAAATTTCATTCGGTTCTGAGTTAACATGCTCCTGCTATAGCCAAAACAAGTTTTTGGCTCCATATTTTTTTATTTTTTTACACTATCCTCATTTTTTTTCTCCTTCTCATATTCTTTTCTTTTCTTTTGTTTATTCTCTTCTTCTCTTCTTCTTCTTCTCCTTTTCTTCTCTTTTTCTCTCTTATCTTATTCTTTCTTCTTCTCCTTTTCTTATTCTTTATTACCTTATTATGTCACACCATCTTTGTTTTTCCTATTGCGCCAAATAAATATTTGCATGGTGATATATCACATGACCTTTCTTTTCTTTGCACGAAAAATATTATTGCATCCATGAACTCTTTCCCAATGATGACATATTGCAACCCAAAAAGCTTTCTACCATGTGACGTGTCACAACTTGGAAGATTTTCTCTATAGCGAAAAACACTCATTTCCTTCCTTTCTGGTATCACATCAACAAATATTTTGGGCCTTGCGATGTATCGCATATGGGATAATATTCTAGCTTGCAATAAAAAAAAATCCTTTTTCTTTTTTTTTTTCCTTGGAGCACTCCTGGGAAAACCCACCAGGCACTTCCCCTCATTTCGAGGATGGTACCCAGGGTAAACCAGATTTTCTAGAAATTCGAGGCTTTTTTAATAGCATGCTCATTTAAGAGCTCAACATGTCACTTGTGGGAATTGAACCTAGGTGGTGGGGAAAACACCGCTTAGCACAAACCACTTGGGCTAAACCCAATTGACAACTTGCAATAATTCTATTGTGTCGATCGAAATTTTCCCATCTTGCAACGACATTCTTATTTACTTCTTGTCACATCTTGAGAAGTTTTCATTTATCATGATGTTTCGCAAGGAACTCAACTTTCTTACAACACATTGCATCTTAAAAAATTTTCTCCATCGTGACAACTACTTCCTCTCTCGATTTCTTCTTCTCATAAATTTTTAAAAAATTATTTAAGTTTCAAGTCTTCCTAGAAATAACATTATCGCATGAAAAAAATTCATGTTATATAGATTGTATCACATGAAAAATATTTTCGTGCGATACAGAATTTCCTCGAAAACATTTTGAGTGTCACTCCACCTTAAATGTTCTCTTTTGCAGTGTATCACACCAAAAATATTTGAGTGTGATACAATGCATCACAACAAATAATTTTAATGGGTAAAGAAACTTCTTCAAAAAAAAATCACAAAATTTCTCTAATTCCTTCACCACTTTTCCTAGTGAGAACCTTGTATCACACAAAAAATAATTACATGCAATACACATTGTATCGCACAAAAAAAAAAAATCATGTGATCTACAAAAAACCTTCAATACTTGGTCATTTTTCTAAGTTTTAAGATCGTGACTGTCACAGATGTTGCGGAAACCAAACCAAAGACTCGATGTTCTGAGATGACTTCAACCACTCATACATGAAATTAACCCTCATACAAACCAACCCCATTACAAAAGTTCAAGTTGGGGATTTTTCCCAACTTAACACAACGAAAACTCTGCTTGTAGTAGACCTTGCAGGCCTAGTGCTGCAACCATGCTCTGATACCAAATTGTAGTGTCCCCGCTACTAAACTCGACAAAACTTTGTTATCCATTAAGTATAATTGTGTACAGATTGATAATACACCCAGACAACTAACAAAAAATTTAAAAACATGAATGCAATTCTATTTATGCACACACAACATCATAAAACACCCAGTAAAATACAACAATGATACATAGAAATTAATCACAACATTAAAACCATAATTTTAGAACTTAGACAAAAGAATGTATCTTATTAATGAATCCAAAACCACCTACTGACGGAGGATGTTCTACCCAACCATAGACTCGTTTCTCCGGTTCTATCAACAGCGGGTCACCCCCAAACTAGGGCTACAAATCCACAAGTAAAGGGTGGCTCCTAAGGTTGGCTATTGTCCCCTTATGGTAGACTAATTCCTACAGCCATTCCAATCCACCAGCTCTCTCAACATTCACTACCTAAGGAATGGGATCCCCTTTTTTGGCACACAGTCCCTCAAGCTATTCCACTTCCCTTTGGGACTCCAGCACATGTTGGCCAACAAATCTATCTGTTGGGGACTCCATGAATTTACAGCTGCAATAGGAATTCTCACAACAATGACTCACTTGCTCACTTTGGAAATTTCTTACACAGAAATCTCACTCACGGGCCTACAACCTAATTTATACATTAATTACAAATCCAGCAAGCTATCTTCCATACCCACTATGGTCGCCCTCAATATTCAACACTTAGGACTCCCTTTCTCTCCATTTTCTAAGTTGTAAAAGTTTGCCTTCTTTTTCCATTCGAATTTCATTTTTACCATGCATGTTGACTCTCACATTTCTCAATGTTGATTGTACTTAGGCCCATGCTTTCAATAACTATGAGAGATGAATTTTCCCACCAACCCCCTCACATGTATTTAATGATTGGTATTTTGGGATAATCAAAAAGGAAAAATACAAGGTTCATACAAAAACAATTTTAGAAAAGTGGCTTGCAATTAATATGTATGAATAACTCTCCCCCCCGTGGACTGCCTCTCTTATGGAAACTTAGCCCCCATGACTCTGTCCATGTCCGTTTGTAGCCAGTGATGCATTTTATTTTATTATTTTCGATATATAATGTTTACGTATTACATTACTTGGCCCACGGCCATACATCATATTTACAATATACATCACTAATTTGGGAATTAAAAATGGGGATGTTACAATATATTGTAAATTCATCTATGTAAACTTCCACATAGTCATGGACTAAGTCTAAAAAGACATTGAGGACAACACTTTCAAATGTAGCAAGGGCATTACATAAGACAAAAGTTAGAACCTTATAGGAAAAGGTACCAGTGGACAAGTAAATGTTGTCTTATCATGGTCCTCAAGAGCAATTTGTATCTAGTTATAGACAATAAAACCAATAATGAATGAGATTTATTTTTTTTGAATTTTCAGATAAAGCATCAATTACTCAGTTAATAAAAGGCAAGGGGAACTGATCTTTCTTTGTATCCTTTTTGAGCTCCTAAAAAACCACACGCACTCACCATTTTCTCCCCCTGTTGGGATTGTTATCACTCAAACCCTCACTTCTTGAGATAAAGTCCTAAAGCTCAAGTGAGGCTTTGGTATAACTAATAGGGGGCATTGTCACCTCACCAACCCTCCTCTACACTTTAGGTCGGCTCTCCTATGTCTCAAGGGGGGCTTCTCTAGGGTAGGATTTCTTAGATTTTAGGGAAATGAATCCAAGGTGATATGAAGATTAAATCCAACAAAACAGTTGTGAATTTCATTAAGAAAATAAGGTTGATGGAAGGACTGGAAACTAGTGTCTTTTCATTGGTAATATGGGATCAACTAAAGCTCCAAATCATTTGAAAGTTACAAGTGAAATTAAAATGATACTTAAGGTTTTCCACTACAAAACTTAGGATATCACCCTGATAGCTCAACAAGTTTCAAGTAGGTCAAGGGGAAGATTCTCCACTAGAATTCCTCCAATGTCTTCGAGAATGGATCTATGAAATAAGGTAGAAGAGGGTGCACCACCACCACTAGATAATTACATCACATTTGCAATCATTCAAGGTAAAATTCCACAAAGAAATAAAGATACTACTTACTCGACAAATCACACACAAAGCCAATCATCCATTAAAAATACATTGATTGAAAAGAAACCACAAGATAACATTTTCATGAGAGTGCTCTAGCTAGCCATCCATAGCACAAACAAAATGATAAAATTTTGTAGCAGATTTTCACTTGAATTCCAAGGGATTTCTCCCCAATCCAACCATGAATACAAATGAGGAAGTGCATATATATTTATAAAGTGATGCTCACCACCCTTTACAATAAAATATTAATATTTCATGAGCTACCCTAAAATTTAGCCTATGGAAGAGTAAAATACACTCTTCTCCAACTAACTACATTAAAAATCAAGTGGTCAAACCACATGTACAATTATTTAAGCAAAAAAGCCTCAAAAGAGAGGGATGCATCCATAAATGAGGGAGGAAGATGAGTCAACATGTAACGCCCAACCTCCAAATGCCTCCAAAGGAGAATGTCTTCAACCGATTTCCAAAAATCAGTCAAGTAAATACTTCCAAGTCTCCTCCAAGGTGGATGTATTATTCTTCAAAGCAAACCTAACCTACAAAAGATTAGTAAAATCCTCCACAAAGGGGATGACCCCTCCAAACCAACTCTTAATGTGCAACATCCAACCTCCAAAGGTTGCCCGAATTTCCCCTTAGTGGATGAATGTTCTCCTTGGAATATTCTATGATATTAAATGAATTGTTGTTTGTGATATGTCAATGTTTACCATAGGGCATCCTCTTGAGTGGAATATATGTTAAATACATTTCAAAATTAATAACTCCTAGAAAATATTAAAGTATGTTGTCAATTATTAGATCATGAGGGGCATAAAATAGGTTGAGTTTTCTCCTTAAATGCAAGGCGCTCATCCAAATGTGGACATCTGTACCTTCAAGATGAAAATGTCCTTAACAATCATGAAGAAAAACCCTCAAAAAAGGCCACAAGCTCAAGCAACAACCCTCAAACTGTGTATGTGAATTCCTTTAGTCAAGGATTTTCCTATGTAAATCCTTAAGAACTATGCGTTATTCCACACTATGTTGTCAACCTTAGGATAGATGTTTGACTCCTCTTTTCAAGTTTGACTCCTCTTTTCAAGTTGGGCATCCTTTCTAATATATATAAAAAAAAAAAAATTCACAAACATGGATTGCATTCCTTTGATTATCACTTGTTAACCATGTAAATGAGGTTCAAGCGGATCTAAAAATGCACCAAGTAATGGTTTTATTCCAACTGTTGGCCATATCATCAATCATTCCTTGGTCCAAAGCTTGACAACTCTGAAGGCTTTAACTATGCATTCACGACTCTAGGTACTTATCTTCCTTCATAATCTATTTTTGATGTAATGTTTGAGCTTTATTAATGCTAAATGAACCCCCAAATTCAATATTACAATTCATTATCTGCTAGTAGTGTTTTTTGTAGGTAGCATTTCCTTATACATGCCCATATGTGGTTCAAGGTCATAATGATAGAGCAAGTCGAAATGTTTTTGCGTTGCCATCGACTCTTCTTGGATCATAAAAACAACCTCATATCCTTTAAAAGAAAACCTTGATTTTCACCAACATAGTAATGTTAAAAAAACCTTACCCATTATGGGTCTATTTGGACAGCAGATATTGTATTCTTGAGTAGTGCTTGTAAACAGATTTGAAAATGAAAATTTGGTCATAGATTTGAATAAGGATTTTGTTGGAGCATGAGAATATGTCATTTCAACATCAATCAAGGTAGCTAGACAAGCTCCAACAAGTAGGATTTTAGCACAAAATAACATGAATCCTTATTGTTATTGAAATCTCATCATTATTAAAAAAACCAAACAAGTAGTCCAAGTGCTCAAAGTTCATAGAATTATCCTTGTGCTTGACTAATGGGTAACAAGAACAATGATTGGTGGGTAGACCCACTCCCTATCCAAAATAGGATAAACGAAACCAACATCTAATAATTTTTGCAACTCTGCTTTTACAACATCCTTGACTATAGGATGTATTCAACATTGAGGTTATCAAATTAAGTGAGAGTTATAGGTTATATAAATGTGATGTATGCAGATGTAGGGGTCAATTCCTTTCATATCTTAGTACTCCCAAGCAAAAGTAGGGCCATGATTTTGAAGTAAATTCACTAACACTTGTTGTTGAAGAAAGATTAGTTGGTTGTTTATGTACAAGTATTTTCCTCGAAACATTTTCATCTAAGTAGTTAATGGGTTGCATAATTCAATCGTGAAAATATCCTTTAAATATGTTTTACTAGTCAAGTCACCTTCAATTCTAGATTCATCATCTGGAATTATAGCTTTGAATGGGATTTCGTTGGTAGATTCATTCTCGTCAAATTCACTGGCCCATTATCTAATCTAGATTTCTAGGGAAAAAAGGTTTTACTTAAAGTTTGATATCATGGTATCATCATCTAGAACATTTAGGGTTGATCTGAAAATCTTTAGATGTCAATTATTTCTTAAATACACATAAACATCCAACCAAATTCGGAAAATGAAGATTGTCTTTGACTATTTGCAAATAACATGTGAATGTATTACTTATACATAAACTTCAATAACACTGATGAATAACTTGTGGAAACGAAATATTGTAATGAAGTAAAGGAAGATCAACATCAATTCACATAAATAGTTTATTAACGGAGTTCACCCATCTTGGGCTACGTCTCCGGGTCCCTTTTCAATCAATGAGACCGCTCTTCATTAATCTCAAATATGTTTATTTTACAATGATAACTTACAATACCAAATATTGAAGACACCCTTTAAGTCGCTGCTCAATCCCAAAAATAGAGATTATTACTGAATTCCTCACGAAATTCTGAGAAAAAACGAGTATAAACTCGACTATGTTCTGAACAGATGCTTAAAGACCCCTTTTGGCATGCATAACAAGACTATGTGTCTCATACATGAAAAATTGGACTAAGACTTTTCATACATAGCATTTTTACACAAAATAGACATCACCATCAAATTCCTCTCGAAATTCTAAGAAAAATGAGTATAAACACTCGATACTTCCCTCGAAGAACTCTATGGCGTGTAAAACGAGACAAACCCAAAACTAGGGACACCTCTTGCATGCAAAACGAGACTAATCTGAACTTGGCACCAAAACTTATGTAGGCATTCTCTTTGGAATGCATTTCCATATCTTGTACTTGGACCGGAGCTAGGTTTAAATAGGCCAAAAACCGGATCTAAATCCGTTGGCACGTTATAACCGTAATTAATTACACAACAAAACTAATTTAATATCATTACTTAACATATCTGAAAGTCATGGCATATAGGTTAAAGTTTTAGAATATTCCCTGAAGGTCCCAGGTTCGACCCACCAAATGGGAAATTCATTGGTGTGTGTGTATATATATATATGCATTTAATTCGTTGGTTATTTTGAACTATATATATATGGTTATGCATTTAATTCGTTGGTTAGTTTGAACTATATATATATAAAAAAACCAACCAATTGACCATAACCAACCAATTGACCACCTTGGAGTTCAAACTCGGACTATTATTGGTCAATCCGACCCTGCCATATATATATATATATATATATATGGTTATGAATTTAATTTGTTGGTTAGTTTGTAATATATATATATATATATATATATATATATAACCAACCAATTGACCATAACCAACGAATTGAGCACCTCGGAGTTCAAACCCGAACCGTTATTGGTCAATCTGGACCTGCCATGTGGCAACCTGTGATTGGTCCACCTCACACCATGCCACCGAATATGCTATGTCACCTGCCAACTGGTTGTATGGTCATGCCATGTGGCACTTGCTTGGGCTACCACGTCATGCCACGTGGTTCTTGTCCCAGGTTCGACCCACCAAATGGGAAATTCATATATATATGGTTATGCATTTAATTCGTTGGTTAGTTTGAACTANTATATATATATATATATATATATATATATATATATATATATATATATAATCATTAATATATAAAACCAGCCAATTGACCATAACCAACGATTTGACCACCTCGGAGTTCAAACCTGAACTGTTATTTTCAATCCAAACCTGCCATGTGGCAACCTGTGATTGATCCACCTCACACCATGCCACCGAATATGCCATGTCACTTGCCAACTGGTTGTACAGTCATGCCACATGGCGCTTGCTCGGACTGTCACGTCACTGCCAACTATACATGTACAAATATTCCATGTTAGCATATGAATTCTGACTGTACCTACCACCTGTCACCTGCCACATCATCGTATGGATGACACATGGCATTTTTTTATGGGTCCACATGGGTGCCTGAAAATTCCAAATATGAGTGACACATGGAAGCCTCTCGTATTGCCACGTCATCTTGCTAACATCAACATGAATTCATCATGTCAATTATACGACCTATACGGATAGACCACGTGGCACTCTGTGGGCTTGCTACGTGGCACCCCTGCTTGACATTTTCCTTGTTTGACCAAAAATTTGACCATCCATAACTTCTTCATACAAACTCTGTTTAAGGCGATTTTTGCATCGTTGGAAATTTATTTTTGGGCTCTATGCAATGGAGTCATTTTCGTAAGCATTTGAGAAAATAAATTTTTGAGCATTCTTGGATCCTCCGGGATCTCTTTGAGCGTTCTGGATCCTCCTTGATCAAGGGTCGAGACTCTATCAATTGTGAGAACATGGTCAGGAAACAACTTTGAATAGTACATACCCTTCCTCTATTTCATCTCAAAATGTTTCTCTGGTCTCTAGAAGTGGTTTAGCTGGAGGATACAGAGTAAGTTTCTTTACAGATTTACCATGCACAATAGTTATATCTCTTGATCTACAACTAATGCAGGCTTTAATTTTTTTTATCCAACGCCTACTAAGGATCAAACGATAACCTCCAAGTCTATACTTTTTCTACAACACCATGAAGTCAATAGGGTACTTCCAGGAGTCAATGGAGACTATAATATCTTCTAACATCCCTCATGTCTTTATAGTGGACTTGTCAACAATTTGGAGAACAATGGGGGTTTGTCTCAGCAACTCTTGGAGTTGTAGTCTCCCATGGTTTCTTGCCTTCTTTTCTTAAGGAAACATACTTGCTCTATTTTCTCCTCAACTCTTTCATACAATGCTTTTTAACCAAGTAATTGAGGGCATTGGCTTGTGTTATGATGTTCTTTGCAAATTTTGTAGATTTCTACTTTATTCAATGGACATTTATGATGAGCATGCTTCTTGGTACATCTTGGACAAAATAATACCAAATCATTCTCTGCCTCCTCTTGTTTCTTCTTAGTTTGCAAGGTATCAAATTACATTATTAATGAATGCATGATACATGTCTTTATTTCTTCCAACAAGTTTCCAATCTCTATTTTGGTTAATGTTGTTGTTGTTCTTATGGGTTTTACAACAAATCCCCTTAAAACTTTGTTATTTCCCATAACATCACTTGAATATATTTTGTAAGTATCCCTTACACTTGGATATATCTCCTCTACTATCAAATTTAAGGCTTTTGTCCATTCATCTCTTACTCCCATTAGGAGTACTAAGGGAATTTTCATTTATTCTATAGTTGGTGGACCTCTTATAACTAAAGTGAAACCTCTCAACATATTCCTCCGAGAACTCATCTTCTCCTTGAGTCATTCAAAAAAAAACATCTTTGGTATCTCTTGTTTTGAAATATTCATGATACTTCTTAGTGAATAAATTATTCATCTACTCTTAGGTGTGGATATTACTTCCATTAAAACCCATGAATCATCAGAGTGCTTTCTCCTTTAGATGAGTGGAATGAAACAATCTAAAATTTTGAGCATCATCCTTGTTGTCATAGGTTCTACGAAGGACTTCTAATCCAAAGATAAAAGTATCAAGATCCTTTGTAGTCATCCAATAGAAGTGAGGACAGATTGTTGGGTTTAAGTTTTTCATAGGCTTACTTCTTTCTCAATTTCCAAGATGGGAAACTCTAACAACTATGGTTCTCTTTTTGTGCCTTCTTATGCCATTGTAAAGATAGAAAGAATTCCTATAGAGTAAGATGAAGAGGATTCAAAAATTTTAACTCCTCAATAGTTCCTTCAAGTCCCTTTGATGGCTCTCTTTCCTTGGCAACTTGCCTTAAAAAACCTTCAAGAAACTCTCTATCTTTTACTTAGACTTCATCAGCTATGTCGAGAGTTCTATCTCATTTTTCCTACTACTTTCTACTTGACTTCCACCAGATTTAATTATTTTTGGTTAAAATTTTCCTAACTTATCTCATAAACAATGCATTTATTCTTCCCAAAACAAACTATTGAATGCAAAAAAGAGAACCACTACAAAAGGAAACACTTAGGAACTCAAGGTCCTTCTTCCTTTATAACGGAGCTCCAATCCAGCAGTGATTTCTTCCTTGAATATTTTAGCACTTCCCTGGAATTGGCGCCAAAAACTAGTGTGACAAAGAATTACAATGATATATGGGTTGTTGAATTCCCTAAGTTCTATCTAAATTATCAACTAAGAGAGCGTAAGCTTGTGAATTGTTATGCATTGTTTATGCAACCCTCAAGGATTTAAATATTATCGAATTATCTTTGCATTGCTAATTTTAGTTAATGGAAACTACATGCTCCTATATGCATTTATCATACAATGATAAGCCTAATGTACCAAGGGTTCGAGTCTTCTACAACACAAGTCATCTAGGAATGTAATGTGTTTATCTCTTCTGGCTAATGCTTGAGAATCCCTTCACTCTTTAGAAATGGAAAGACAACGTTGACAAGTAATAACAATGGTTCATGTCTTTTGTGACACGAGTTTTCTAGGCATGCAATGCCTTTGGGTCTTTTTGCAAATGCTTCAAAATCCATTTACTCTTAGAAATGGAAAAATGTTGATGAAAAGAAAATGACCATTGATTAAAAAATAAACATTACAGAAAGGAATGATAATTGCTAAAAAACAAACTAAATGCTACGAAGGCAAATATATTCTACAATGCATTGAACATTATAACAAATCCTCCTATCAATGAAGAGGTCACGGTATGCTAGTGAAGGATGTTTAACAAGATGAAATGAACATTCTAACTATTGTATTAAAAACATTAATGATTCCTCAACTACCCAAGAACAAGAGATATTGGTCTAATGAATTATAACCATGCCATAGCTAAAATAATAACACAATTACAAAATATACATAAGAAGGTGTGTTCACTAGCAATCTATTTTAGTGGGCCTAGGATTGAAGAACATTGTTGAAACCCTGTAAAATATATTAGCTCAACTCAAAAGAACAATTGTTTATTTCATCAAGAAATATTTCTACATTACAATCTATACTATGTAGTTTTTGTACTTCTAACCCTAATTGTGTGCAGTTCAGAGTCTCCCCTAGTTCAAGTTGCAGGAAGACATATTTATAATGGAGCATCCTTCGATCCCTCAATACTTCTAGAGAGTTCCAAAGCTCAGCACAACTAGTCTTACCCCCAGAATCGCTAGCTTTCTCGCACTAGATATTTGTCATTTTAGCGAGTTGCTAAGGAAATGGATTATGGGGCACACAATCCTTCTTCATCGATTGAGTCAATGGCTTGTTGTTGAGGGTTTGTATTTCCAACTTCCTCCTTGATTTACCAACTTTCTATGGATCACAAGTTCATCTTCCATTTTTCTCAAGTTGGATATTTGATGAAAGTGTGTGTTCACATTCTCATTGTCTTCTTGGTTAGGTTACAGTAGTGGGTCAAATCTATGGCCCCTGGTATTTCGATGAACAATTTCCACTTGTGGTCTAGGTCTGTTACTAACTTGATGAATGTTTAAAGGTTGCAAGATAGAATGGATTTTATGGTCTGCCAATCTCCTTTCAGTTTATAATTTGGACAAGTGTTGGTGAAAGACACTCAATGTTATTGGAACAATTAGATAACCATTCTACAACAATAACACTTCATAGCCATTGAAAACATCATTCATAAACCTGTTGGGTATGTGTTATATTCTTTGCATGACTAACTATAGTGTTTGCTTCATTGCGGCGGGCGCCAAGCCCCCCCTTCGTGGATTCGGGGGCAGTGCCCCCGAGAAAAAAAAATCCTCGGGAAATGTGTCGCATTTTTTGCCTCATTTTCATGTCACCTCAATTTTTGTGTCCATTGTTGGGATATTTTTCAGCACATGGGTTTTTGTCGATGGTTTTCTATTTTCGGTTAAGGAATTAGGGTTGTTGACTAATCCAGGTCATTGGTTTAGGGTTTTGGATGCCACTGGCTCCTATATGTATATTCCATTGTAAACAATGTATCACAATGTATAAATACAGAATATGTTGGTCTTCTTGGTTTGGGTTTCTAGGGGAAAAATATTTGTGTAATGTGTGTATTTGACATTGTATATTTTCTATTCTTTTACTGAAATTTTGTTTGTTGTAAATAATTGTACAAGGTTAAAATATACATTTGGTATCAGAGCTTTGTTGGATTTAGGGGGACACCTTTATGGTCAAGGGTTTGGCTCAGGACTGTGATAATCCTTGTTACCGTGGGAGATATGTGGTATTGATTTTTCAGGTGAAAATAAATGGCGAGTAGTTCAAAAACGGAGATCGAGAAGTTTAATGGGCAAAGTTTTGAGTTGTGAAAGTTCAATATGGAAGATCTATTGGTGGACAGACATCAGTGGATCGTGGTGGATCCAGGTACTGCATCTACAGGAACTTCAGCAGATGATTGGAAAAAGTTGGATCGGAAGGTGAAGAGCACAATCTGAGTGTGTCTCTCAGATTCAGTATTATTGAATGTGTCAGAGGAAGCTACAACCAAAGATTTATGGGATAATTTGGGGAAGTTGTATTAGTCTAAGTCCTTAGTAAATAAACTATTCATTAGAAAGAAGTTGTATAACCTGAGGATGAGATATGGAGACTGAGTGGCAGAGCATTTGAATGCCTTCAATACTTTGGTAAGTCAGTTAGTATCTATTGAGATTAAAATTTCAGATGAAGGTAAGTGTATCAGTTTACTATGCTCTTTACCAGACTCGTGGGATAGTCTGGTTGTGGCCATAGGTAGTAATACAATTGCCTTGAAGTTTGATGAAGTGGTCTCATCCTTGTTGTCGGAGGAGATGAGATGGAAGAACATGGAAGGACAGAGCACAGATGTGTTATTTGCAAGAGGATGCTCCCAGGAAAGAAATAGATCTAAGTACTCAAGTGGGAGATCTAAGTCTCTCGAAAATTTTGTAAAGGTATGTTGGAGATGTGGAAAATAAGGGCACTACAAGAAGCAGTGTAGATCCAAAGCTGAGAAAAAGAATGGATATGAAGAATCTCCTTCTACATAAGAAAAGGCCTCCAAGGAAGAAGGAGGGGATGTGTACTTGGCTTCTTCAAGCACACATGCAGATCATGAGGCATGGTTGGTTGACTCGGGTGCATCCTTTCATATGACTCCCCACAGGGAGTGGTTATGTGAATATGAAAGGTATGATGGAGGTAATGTTTTCCTAGGTGATGACTCGACAACCAGAATCATAGGTCGAGGAAAATTCACGTTGAGGCTCATAGATGGAAGGATTAGAACACTACCTGGTGTTCTTCACATCCTAGGATTGGCCAGAAATTTGATTTCTGTAAACAAAATGGACGATGCAAGGGTAAAAACAATATTTGAAAAGGAAACCTGCAGGATGGTTTGAGGAGCAATGGTGTTGTTGAAGGGAGTTCAGTTTGGAACTCTGTATAAGTTGCAAGTAAGAACTATTAGTGATGGGTGTAATAGTTCCATTGTTCTTGATATTGGAGTTGAAGAAGAAAGAACTCCTACAGTCTCTGGAGAAAAGGTTATGTTGTGGCATCAAAGACTGGGGCATATCGGAGATAAGGGTCTTCAACTACTACACAGTAAAGGTATGGTTGAAGGTATGTCTAAGTGCTCTCTGGATTTTGATTTTTGTGAACATTGTGTGTATGGGAAGCAGAATTGGGAAAGATTCCCCTCTAGTGCAACGAGGGCATAAGGAATTTTATAGCTAGTTCACAGTGATGTGTTTGGACCTGTGTCGGTTCCATCATTGGGAAAATATGTGTACTATGTCTCATTTGTAGATGACTTCTCGAGGAACGCTTGGATATATTTCCTCAGGAAGAAATCTCAAGTCTTTGACGGGTTTAAGGAGTTTAAGGCTCTTGTTGAGAATCAAACAGAGAAAAGAATTAAGGTGTTGAGGACAGATAATGGTGGAGAGTTCTGCGGGAATGAATTTGAAGAATTTTGTAAGAAGTGCAGTATAGCAAGGTAGAATACTACTACATATACACCTCAACAGAATGGAGTTGCAGAAAGGATGAATAGGACAACAATGGAAAAAGCAAGGTGCATGCTTAGTGGTGTCGGGTTAGGGAAAGAATTATGGGCAGAGGCAGCGGTTACTGCATTTTACCTAGTCAACAGATCACCCTCATCAGTGTTGAATGACAAGACTCCATAAGAGGTATGGACTGGTAAGAAACCTTCTCTGACACATCTCAATGTATTTGGATGTGAGGCCTATGTTCATGTTCCAAAGGAAAACATGAGTAAGCTAGATAAGAAGGTTGAAAAGTGTATCTTTATTGGGTATAAAGATGGTCTCAAAGGTTATAATCTTTGGAACCCATAAACTAAGAAGGTTTTGTATAGGAGAGATGTGGTATTTAGAGAAATGAAGGATGTTGTTAAACAGGAAGTCCTGCCAAGTAAGGAAGAACCAGAGAAAATAGAGGTTGATTTAAAGTATGATGAATAAGACTCTATAGAAAAACATGAATCAGAAGAAGAAGATCCTCATACTCTAGTATTGAGGAGATCGGTTCGAGAAAGAAGGCTACCATAAAGGTATACTCCATCTTATTTTCGTTCAAATTTTGCTTTGTCTATTATTGATGATGATATTAGAACTGTCAGGGAGGCAGTGGATTTAGAGGATGGAAAACTCTGGAAAAATGCCATGGATGAAGAAATGGCAGCCTTGGGTAAGAATGAGGCTTGGGATCTAGTGGAGTTGTTGACTGGAATAAATCACATTCGCATCAAATGGGTATTTAAAAAGAAGCTCAATGCAGAAGGCAAAGTGGAGAAATACAAAGCTCAGTTAGTAGCAAAGGGTTGTTCCCAAGTTGAGGGAATTGATTTGGTGAGATTTTTTCTCATGTTTCCAAGTTAACTTCTATAAGATTTATGTTATTAGTTGTTGTTGCATTAGATTTTGAAGTAGAACAGATGGATGTGAAGACAACATTCCTACATGGGGATCTGGAAGAAGAAATCTATATGAAGCAACCAGAAGGATTTGTTGTGAAGGGAAAGAAGGAACTGGTATGCAAGATGAAAAAGTCCATGTATGATTTAAAACAATCACCAAGGATTTGGTATCAAAAATGTGATACTTATATGGTGGGACTTGGCTTCACAAGAAACAAAGAGGATCACTGTGTGTATTTTAAATTAATTGGTGATCATTTGATTTATTTGGTCTTGTATGTGGATGACATGTTGTTGATAGGAAACAACAACGAGATTATCCAGGATGTGAAAACTCATTTGTCCTCTAAATTTTATATGAAGGATCTCGGTGCTGCAAATTTCATTTTGGGAATGGAAATTAAAAGAGATCGGAAAAAGAGGAAACTCTGGTTAAATTAGAGAAAATATGTCGAGACAATATTGCAAAGGTTTAATATGCAGGAATGTAAACCGATCAAGGTCCCTATTCCTATTGGTGTAAAGTTATTTGCGGATCAGTGTCCCAAGACACAAGAAGAGGAGGAGGACATGTCTCATGTTCCATATGCGAGTGTATTTGGCATTTTGATGTATGCAATGGTCTATACTAGGCCGGACATTGCACATGCAGTGAGAGTCTTGAGCAGGTATATGTCAAAACCAGTGAAGGAGCATTGGGCAGCAGTAAAAAGGGTTTTCAGGTATTTGTGTGGCACTGCTAGCTATGGATTGTGCTACCAAGGAAGACCAAGATTGGACAGAGTGTTGAACATACATGGCTTTATGGATGTAGACTGGGTTGGAAATCTGGATCGTAGGAGATCTACAAGTGGGTATGTGTTTAACTTGTTTGGAGGAGCAATCAGTTGGATGAGCAAAAGACAGGTTGCAGTGGCACTTTCAACTACATAAGTTGAATACATGGAAGCCACTCATGCAAGTAAGGAAGAAATATGGTTACAAAGATTGTGTTCAAGTATTGGGTTGGTACAACAAGCTGTAAGGATAGATTGTGATAGTCAGAATCCAATTTTTCTGGCGAAAAACCTGGCTTATCATTCAAAGACAAAGCATATTGATATTCAATATCACTTTGTGAGAGACATGGTTGAAGAAAAGAAAGTGTTGTTGATTTTGAAGAATGTTGCATATTCATTAAAAAAATATTTGAGCATTGAGAAGTTCTCTTGGTGTAGAGGATCCATGGGCATTGTTTCCCCGGATTTTTGACTATGTAACCCTGTAACCCCATGTATGCAAAGAAAACAACAAATGGGAGAATTTTGGGTATGTGTTATATTCTTTACACGACTAGTTGTAGTGTCTGCTACGTTGCGCAGGGGGGTTTGAGGGGGGGCCGCTAGCCCCCCCCTTTGGGGGTTGCAAGGGGGAAATATACCCCTTGCGCGGTTGTTCGTTGGAAACGCCCCTGACAAAAAAAAAATCCTCGAGAAACATGTCATATTTTTGCCTCATTTTCTGTCTCGCTTCAATTTTTGTGTCCATTGTTGGGAAGTTTTTCGGCACATTGTTTTTTGCCGATGGTTTTCTATTTTTGGTTAAGGAATTAGGGTTCTTGACTAATCCAGGTCATTGGGTTAGGGTTTTGGATTCCATTGGATCCTATATGTATATTCTATTGTAAACAATGTATCATAATGTATGAATACAGAATATGTTGGTTTTCCCGGTTTGGGTTTCCAGGAGAAAAATATATGTGTAATGTGTGTATTTTCCATTGTATCTTTTCTATTCTTTTACTGAAAATTTGTTTGCAGTAAATAATTGTACAAGGTTAAAATCTACAAAACCATTAGTACATCTATCATTAATAACCATTCATCCACATACAAGAAAATTTGAACATTTTCAACACAAAACTCATAAAATACTGCCAAAATAACCATTGGAATTAATTAATCAGTAATTTGTTTAATGGCTACAACATTGGTCAATGAAACAAGTATTATGCTTAAAAGTGGCAATGTCTAAGGTTCTTGAAGAGGAAAATGGCCATAAAAAATTAGCAAAACATGCTAATTTGGGGGCTCATCGTACCCCCCAACTTAGAGATTTGAATGTTCCTTGTGCAACAGAAAAAAATAAAGGAAAAGAAAGGGTTATTGGTGATCTCATCCTTAGTGTCCCTCATGTTGTCAATTACTTCCTTCCTCAATTGTTGTAGAAGTTGCTTGTGGCTCTTCAATTGTGGTTGTTTGTAGGTCTCCCTTTGTTTTCATCTCTTTCTCTACTACTCCTTCTATTTATTTTTCTTTTATCTTTGTTTCTTTCTCTTCTTCTGCTTTTGTTGTTGCATATGTTTCTATCGTTGTCCGTGTTTCTATTATTGTTTATATTTCTTCCTTTTCCTATGAATTTGAGTCTAAGAAGAGTTGTTGAGTGTTGCTTACCCCAACTAAAAGGGGTACTAATTAACCTTATTGTGTTATATCAATCTCAAAAACCCTCTACACAAGCAAGCATTCCTCTTTAATTTTATAAGAAACATAATGAGTCGCAACCTCTTTTGGGTAGTAGCTTGAGAATCTGATAAGTTTCTTCCACCTTGTGCTTTCAGTGGTAACATCAGGTTCTCTAGATCATTGATAATAAGGGATAGGGTGTAACAAAAGTGGAAACCTTAACTTTAATTGTTTCCAGTTAAATGTAATCCTTCATAGACCTTCAATATATAATTCAACTATGAAGAGAGTTGTTACAAGTCCTAGCAAAGACTGGGGCTCCCTTTTCTATATCTTTTCAAGGAGTTCATTCCATCTCTCTTTTGCATTTTGCAACAACTCGACTCTGGAGGTATTGATCAATATGTTGTAAAGTGAAATTTCTTCTAGTTGTCTCCTCTCTAGCAATAAGAATGTAGTTGGGTCTATTATTAACCTTCTATGGTTTTTCCAAACATTATTGTGTTGGTGCATTCTCCTCTGACCCTTAATTCAACTATCATCTCGTTAGCTCTATAATTTTCCATGGTTCCAAACCTAGTTTCCTCATTTTGTAGACAAGATATGAACGCCCTGAGCTATATGTCAACAACATAAGGATTTGGGGACCACCTCAACTTCTAAGGTAGCTCATAATTGTGTAGAGCATGTGGTGTGGAAAAATGAAAGAAAACCCCACTCAAACAGAGTTCAACACCAGAGGTGTGAAATAAAAATCTAAGACTACCTTCTATTAATAAAAAACTAAGCTTATATAGCTATACATCAAGAAAAACTACTTCAACCAATATGAAGAAAAGCTCCTAAAAATAGAAGTTGAACAAAATAATAGAGATACGACTTCAACCACCATGGAGACAATATCCTAGAACCTAGAAACTAAACATAATATTAGAGATAGTTGGAGAGATTCTCTCAACTACTCCATGAGACTAGGAAACAAAGAGATCTTGACAATAGTAGCAAGAATGCTCATGCAATAAAAATAAGGTTCATAATGCTTAAGTGCCAAATAATGCCTAAGTATTAATATCCCTATCATTCCTCCCAACTAAATAAGCATTAGACTCCAATGCTTTTAGGAGATAGGGGAAACATTGTTGGTATAGCCGATGTTGAACAAACAGGATGCAGATGTTGACCAACAGAAATAATAGTTGTTGAAGGATTGGTTAGGTTCTTTATGTCCCATATTGCCTTTTGATATGTGTTGAAAATATCATGCATGCTCAACTGATTGGAATGAAAGACATTATGAGCATGAAAGGAATCTTTAGGTTATTGGTGACGAACCAGGAGATGTACCAAAGAAAAGAGGGTACCATATCATAACTTCCAAGCAAGGAAAGAATGGTGTAATAAGTGAGATAATCTTAAGGTTGAAGAATGTCCTCTAGAGGTGGCGCCTCATGGCAATTGTGGTCGATGAGTGAGAAAAGCAAATATTGATGGAGGAGTTGAATAAGAGTCCTTTGTTGGAGAAACTAAATGTTACAAATATGGATGTGGATGGGTTTGTCGGATGAAAGTTAAAGAATGGTTTTGAAAAGTGGCTTGTTATGGTAGCTCCAATATATTGTGGATAAGATATTTGGAGTTATCTTTATGCAGCATGTAAGTATTTTTGAATGCACCATAGTGATACTTCCTCGAAAATTGATAAGTTCGACCCAAAAACAAGCCACAATAATCCATATCAGCCACATCACAAGTGCCTTTATCCACAAATTTAGGACCAAAATCAAACAAGACAGTACATGTATGTGATCTTGGAAGAAGACCCATGATCCTTCCATCCAAGTGCATAAGGATGATGATGGGGATCCACTGGTAAGTGCATGTTATCAACTATTGATTTGGAAATCAAGTTTTCTTGCAGGACATTGTCGAGGATACAGATAGTGGAGAAGTCATGGGAGAGATGAGCATGTGTGATGAAGAGACCATCGTGAGTTGTTTGGGGTGTGGATTGCTTTAGCAAGGTGACTTGTTTGAGTTGACATTTCAAATAATCATAGATCTTATCTTCTCGTGATACTTCAATACGAGCATTAGTGTCTTCCTCAATGGGAGATTGTACAATTGATGTTTTCTTCTTCAAATGGAAATAAGGGGACTTATCATGTCCATGTTTCTTACAATGTTGTAAAAACTAACTAAAAAAATAATATGAAGAAGAAGAAGATAAGGACCCTGTAGAAGTAGGAGGTGTAGGATTTGATGTTGTAGATATGGAAGGATAATGTGGAAGTATATGTTGATTTAACAACTTCTCTTCGGCCAGTTGTGGTTGATTGTATGCAACATTAATAGTGGCAATATCCATGTACTTCAATTATTTGTATAAATGTTCATGCAAACCACTTTTAAATTTAAGAACAAGTTTAACTGGAGTAGAAATGGCCAATGGCCTTCACAAGAACTTTTGTAGGCCTCCCTAGTATAGACCTACCCCTAAAATTTCATTTTATTGTGAGTTAATCTACTCTTGCTATGGCCAAAACAAAAAGTATGGACCTACCCCTAAAATTTCATTTTATTATTGCCCAAAATAAAATTTTGGCTCTGAAAATTTTCTTTTTAATTTGACTTGATATTTGCCAACATGGCATGACATGTGCCTACTGATGTGGTAGTTGATTCCTAAGTGTCACATCCAACATATACTATATCATATACATTCATCCTTCACCTACCATGTCAGTCCTTTGTGGCCTTTCTTTACCTTTTTCTCTCTTTGTTTTGTCAAATTTGTGGGCCACCTACACCCCTATCTTTTATACCACCTAGCACCATCCTAGGCGTGGATGAGAGAGGGTCCCACTTTGTCCCTACCTCCTCCATGTGGCACACTATCCTTGGATGATATGGTGATATAAGATTTGACAGTGGAGTTCCTTTAGTTTCAACGTTCTAGATTCATTTCGTGTCGATAGGTTCTTGATGAAGAACAAGGAAAATTGCATTTGAAATATCCAACAATGGACATTCATTGCGATCGACAACCCATATTCATTTCAAAACTACAAGTGCTCGATCAATAATCGGTAACTTTCCTCTAAAATATCCAACAACAGAGATTGATCGTGATCGACAACCAAGATCCATTTCAAGGCTGAAGGCGCTCGACCATTAACAAGGTAGCTTACCTCCGAAATATCCAACAGTGGAGATTGATCGTAATCAACAATATATATTCATTTCAGGGCTAAAGGTGCTCAGCTGTTAACAAGGAGACTTGCTGCTGAAATGAATCTCGAGAAAACACATGTCCCCCTCAAAATTTTGGAACAAAGAGGATTTTTTTTTACTTCCTTTAGCACTCAGAAACCGCTTTAGAATAACACCCATGCTCATGGACCTTTCTTAATGGCTTCCACCTACACAACTAGACTCCACGTGGCACCACCTATAACCTCCACATCATCTTATCTATCCACATCACCTGTATGGTTCATGTCACTCATATAGTCCACAATATTTTTTTTTTGTTACTTGCTAGAATTGAAATTTTTTGTCCATTTTGCATATTTGTTTTTTGTAAATATACCATTGAGGCATTCTATTAAAAAAAATTGTATGCAACCTGCACACTTTTGAATTTCCATTGACATATTTTGTCAAACACTTCCCAAGCAACTTGTAAATTCTCTTCAGGCTAGTTTATGGCCCATACAACCCTAGTGATATAACCTTAGCTTTAATACTAATCTCTAGTGTACCCAATACACTATGTCCACCATTGTGGATACATGGTACCTCTAAATTTGACGATTTTTCCACTTATGTGCTCTGATACCAAAATATAACTGTCCAACTATCCTACAAGCTAACATTTACACAATTCCAGCTCTAACACCATAAACATCCTCTTGTTATGAATGAATATGCATTACACCATGCAATCCAACTCACAATTACATACAACAAATAGTTGTACATGAATACAGATGCATTGACATAACAATGAATGTAATACAATATATACACAACAAATTAAGCATATAAACACATAACCACAAATTCATACAACTTATCTTTATAAATATCCACCAACTAATTGCATACCTTAGATGTCCCACCCAACCATAGACCTTGTTACTCTAGCTCTCCCAATAACGGGTCAACCCTAAACTGGGGCTTTGACTCTACCAGGGCAAAGGCTACCTAAGAAAACTAGGTCTATAGTCAGTACAAACAGTGTCTAAGCCAAGGTATCAAACTCCGATAGCAATTCCAACCTACAAACTCTCATTCCCATCAGCCTGCACAACCTAAGGAAGCATATCCCATTCTCTACTTCATAGTCCCTTAGGGTGTCTCACTTCCCTTCCAAACATCCAGAACAATCCAAACAAGAATTCTCAGAGCTATGGATCCATTAATTCCAGCTACACCAATGGAATCTCCAGGCACCCTCGAGGGCTCTAGACTTTCCCAAGGCAACCCAAGAAGAATTGTCCACCCAAATCCACCTAGGATTCTCAGGGTTCACAAGGTAACAAGGTTACAGTGGCGTACTAGCTCACAAACAACATACCAAAGCAAGAATGGCAAGGAACAATGATGGAATGAATGGATTTTCCACTAAGCACGTACTTTAAATATGCATGTCTCTTTCTTGACAAGTGGCACTGAAGGACCACATTCCCACCACTTAGGAACTCAGGAAATAATATATGCATTATGACTTAGGAATATAATATTATATTCCTTGGCTTAGCTCTTTAGCTCATCCCCTTTTCCTTAAGACCTTAGTCCCCTTTCCCTCTCGTGGAGTCCTAGCCCCACATACTCTTTCTTTGAATTGGTCTACAAGCATGATGTCTTTTATTAATCAATGTATGTACAAATTACAATTCTAGGCTCTATGGCCTTTGATCATTACAGGCACTCTGTCCAAAAACATACTAGCTCACCAGCCTATAACCCATATGTAGATAAGCATATTACAACCTAGGGATCAAACTAGTGGTATTACAATGGTGATCGTACGTAAGAAAAATTTCTTATACCCTAAACAATATATTGCTTATGCCTATTCTTGAGGATAATTATCAATACAGAAGAAACAATTTTCACCTATAAACTAATCATGAGAGACAACATAGAATGTAAATACCTATTATTTTGTCTTTAACTTTTCCTTTTTATCATTGACTAGATTTGTTAGGAAGACATGCATACACATATACCAAGTGAGAAATCTTTAACATGGAAAAGTGCTTGAAGTTGTGAAAACAAAATGTGCCTTATGTTTGTGTTGACTTACATAAGACCACTAGGAAGAAGGCACCCACAAAACACCAACGTAATGTTTACACTATTATCAACTTTACAGTCCCTCTACAACGTCAATTCACTACAATAAGAAGAAACAAGAAATAGTTGCAACAATAGTTGAGTCTATCTATCTTAGAAAAAAGAGTCAAACAATCCATTGAATGCAAACTGTGTAGGAAGTTGTGAAGCTACCACAAAAATAATAGAGGGAAAGAAATAGAAAACAAAAAAATGTGAGTCACAATCTTCTCTAATAGATAAATTACATAGATTTAAAATTATTTATACTTTCTTACTAGAGGAATTGTGTTTTTTTTTCAAGTTAGCTAATTATCTATTCATGTATACACATCATAAGTACAAAATGAGTAGGTGTTAGGTTGTTAGAAGAGAGTTTTCCACCCAATTTGAATAATTTGTTATGCTTTAATCAAATATATAGATTATGTTAGGTTGTTAGAAGAGAGTTTTCCACCCAATTTGAATAATTTGTTATGCTTTAATCAAATATATAGATTATTTTAGACTTTATAGGGAAAGGAAATGAATTTAAAGGTACCCTCTTTTATGATTTAATTAAATATATAAAATATTTTGGACATTTTAGGGGAAGGAGGAGAATTTAAAGGGACCCTCCTTTAAGGAAAGTAAGGAACACAAATCAAATGATAAAAATAAGTAGAGAAGAAACTAGGGTTAAAAAGAGGAGAAAGAAACCAGACATAGAGGATGTGGGATAAAGGTGCAACAAAATGGTTTTGTTTCCAATTTCAGTTCAACTCGAACATGATGATACATCTTGCTTCCACACTAGAAAAATACCTTACTCAAATATTTTTCATCGCCTTAGAGTGTTTGGGGGTCTCCAAATCAACCCATTAGGTCAAAAAAACTAGAAATAGAATGAATCAATGGGAAGCATGGATAATTGTTCCACCATATCCGAACAAGGGTTGTTAGAAAAGTGTCATTTGTCATTTTTGTTTATTCTTATTCAAAATTAAGGAGGTAAAAGAGAATTAAAAGAATGGAAAGGGTTGGAAAGGGGAGATATAAAAGGGGAGACCTAGATCCCCTCTATAATGTGGGACATGAAGAATTTATCTTCCCTTATTGTTTTGGAGTTGGTCCATAGTGGTAGATTCAAGATATGAGGGATCCATATTTATATCATTTGTGTGTGTGAGGAGTGGCATGCATCTAAAAATAGATAAAAACCCAAGTCAACTGAAGATTTGGGTATGCCTCATCTTCAAGGCCCCTCAAGGTGAACTATTGTGATTTTAGTATTCATCCCCATTTTGGAGAAGGTCATTTGGAAAGTGCTTTGGGTCATTAGGGCCATTGTAAATTGGCATGTATGGATGGTAATGGCCAATTTCAAATCTCATAATGCAATGCTGAAAAGTTCATTGTGTCATTTAAATGTAGTATTGAAGTGTTGTGGCGTAGTCTGAACAAAGAGATGAAGGAGAGTAGAGAAACATTACTAAGTAAAAGACAGGTAAAGAATTCAACAACATAGATGGGTGGAGGAATAACAAACATGAAACTGCAATCACAAACCTTGTCCCAACAATCCTAGAGTGCTGCAGATATTTGAGCAAGCAGAATGGATGGCATTTCCTAGCCAACTTCAAGGGTACAGTGACATAATTGCTCTAGAATTTTCCCAATATTTTTGTGGAAATCCTACCAAGGTTCATGGACTGATCATGGAATTCATCAATAAGTCCATTTACCATGTGATTTCCCTTTAAATGACATGTGAACGCTAGTTCAAAAACGAAACAAAAGCCCATGAAGCTAAGAAAATATTTCTACATGTTGGTGAACTGACCATAGTAGACACAGGAAAAGGAGTCAAAATAGAGATAATGTTGAGAACATGGGATGAAGTCTCCTTGCATGTTATCTATTATATCACATGTGAAGGTAGGCACAACATTGTACTTGCCTACCATTTCAAGTTTTTAGAGAACCTAGGACACCGGAAATTCATTAGTGTCATGTTGTGCTTGCTACAATCAATAAATTAATCATTGTAGAAGTACAAGATGGAAAACAAAGTCCATTAACACACCATAGTTTGATTAAGTTGTTGATTGTGGACACCTCATAGAGGAAGCAACAATATCTAAGCTAGGACATATTCACCGTCACCCAAGTTGGAGAAGTTGCACATGTCTAAATGTAGGAGCTAGAAATAATCATTAAAGAAGCCACAGATGTTGTGCCTACTCCTGCATAGTCATATCTTTCTGCTATAAAAACAACAAATCCTAGTATTAGCATGTGGCGGAGGAGCAAACCAATGATTTCCTAACCTATTGGAGAACCAAAAGCAAATATTTGTAAAGTTACTGAAGAGATTTCTTCAGCACAAGTTACAGAACCCGTAGATGTTGAGGATTCTTCTCAGAAGGAGGACTCTATTACTCCACTGTGGTTTGGGGCCCCCATTATTGAATAGAGATAATATGTAAGAATTCACACTACTGAGTGGGTCCAACTAGTGAAAATAAGAAGGTCATAATTAAATAGGACAAAAAAGAGAATTACGAGGCCTACTACAATTGTTGAAATTGAGGATTTAATGAAGTTGTTGGGTATGTGTTGTATTATTTGCATGATTAGCCTATGTACTATAAATTGGAATGGGAGTAAGGGGGGTTTCCTATCCCCCCCTGTTCGGGGGTGTAGCCCCTGTGAAAAAATATTTGGGTTGTTTTTTGGTCTGTTTTTTGCCTGTTTCGGTGTTTTTCGACCAATGCTTTTTTGGCCCATTGTAATGTAATTCTGGCGAAGGAATCTAATCTGGGTCAATGGATTAGGTTTTGGATGTTGCGGGGTCATATATATATATATATATATATATATATATATATATATATATATATATATATATATATATATATATATATATATATGGAGAGTTAGAGGTGTGAATCTAAACATTTGTTGGTTTTCTCTGTTAAGGGTTTTTGGGGTAAATTTATGAGTACTATGTGTGATTTCTATTGTTTTCTTTCTGTTTTATAAAGAATATGTATGTGCATTGCTATACTGTGAAGGTTTAAAACCTAAAGAAGTAGATATGGATTACCAAAGGTGAAGCAACTAAGTGGAAATATGAAGTTGAAGCACGAGGAGAAGGTGTCATCTATGTCCAAGAGCACCAATGGGAAATTAAGCATTCAAATGACAAATTATATTTTTCCACTTTCCAATATGCTCATAATTTATAATATTTAATGAATGAGAATGCCAAGCTAAAAGATGAGATAGCTAAATGGTTAGAAGAGTCTACAAAGAATCCTAAGGAGGTGATAAGATTAATGTCCATGAGTGAACAAAATGCTAAATATGTTGACGAAATGCTAGCTTGCATGCCACCTACAAGATTTTATGCTTTGTGCCTATAAGAATAATGGTACACTTTCAAATTGAATGTTGTGTTTCCCAAAAAAAGGTAGACATCCAAAACCCTTAGAAATTATGTGAACTTTATTTCGATAGTGTTTTGGAAAGGAAAAATATGTTAATAGGGATCTTAATAGCTAGGCAGTATTTGGTACTTAAGCATTATGAACCTTCTTGTTATTGTGTGAGCATTATTGATACTATTGTCGAGATCTCTTAGTTTCCTAGTCTCGTGGAGTAGTTGAGAGAATCTCTCCAACTATATCTATTATTATGTTCAATTTATAGTTTCTAGGACCTTGTCTCCATGGTGGTTGAAGTCGTATCTCTATTATTATGTTTAGCTTCTAATTTTTCGGAGGAGCTTGTCTTCATATTGGTTGAAGTAGTTTTTATTGATGTATAGTTATATAATCTTGGTTTTTTATTAATAGAAGGAAGTCAGAGATTTATATTTCACACCTCTGGTGTTGATCTATGTTTGAGTGGTATCACTTAGTTCCTCTACATCTTTGATCCATAAGTTTGATCAAGATCATTTGCATGATTATTTACTTTTTAAAAGAACATTAAATATATTTCTTAAGAAAGAAATATTGTTTTTATTTTCATGTTCCTTGGTAAAATTTGAAGGAGTGAAACTTCTTGTGTATTTGGATCTTTTCAAGATTTATAAAAAAAAAAAGACAATGTGTATTTAAGTCTTGAAAAGCTTGATTTTTCAACAACAACAACAACAACAAAAAAAAAAATTGTTTCTGTAAACTCTTGCAAGATACATAATTTTAAAGTCTTGTTGTGGCCTATCCTTCCTCTAAATCCAAGTCGACGACCACATAAGCCATGGAAACAATGTTTCTTGCAAAAAAGATGACAAAATTGGCCAATATCACTGCCATGTTAGCTATAAAAGTTAACGAGATCTCCATCATCCAGTCATCTTCTCAGCAATCCAAGTGTGAGGTCCCAATTTATGACAAATCCCGAAATCCAGAACAACTTCAGAATTGGATCCTCAACATGGATTCCTAGCTCAATTACAACCAAGTCCCGAATTATGAGAAGGTTTCATTTTCCAAACTAAAGCTTACTGGACTTTCAAAACTCTTGATTACAAACCGAGCAGTGAATAAAGATCCAAATACTACATGCGTGGGATTGGTGGAAGTCTTGAGCCTTGCATTCTATCCATCAAATTAAAAACATGATATGAATTTCAAATGGATTCAACTATGTTAGGTTTTTAATATGTATGTACAAGAGTATATTAACTCATTAATTAGCCTACATATCCTTCTCGGCATTTTTTATTCAAGTGACTTAAAGAAAATGTAGATTAGAGTTTTTTAAAGAATAGGGTTGTGCTTAGTGACAAAGAACCTATTGAAGGTCAAATTTGGACAACACATTATGAAACTTAGTGAAGCTTTTGGCCAAATTCCAAGGGGTTTGGAATGGAGATGCATAAATAAGCCAAAATCCAATATTTTGGGCCACTTTTGGGGGATTTTTTATATTTTCAAGGCAGGAAAAAGGTCCCCAGATCACAAATATGGAAAAAACTATTTACCCATTTTTTCCTACTAACAAGTCAAACAATTTTTCCTTAGTAAATTCCTAGTTTTACTCCATTTGGGAGATAGTGATTTAGCTAAAAATTCGGAGTCTAGAAAAAGTGTAAAAAGGAAAAAGTTGACAATTTTGGATCGTTGTAAAAAGTGACTCAAGCATAAAATCACAAATATGAAGGTTGTTGTGAGCTCACCATCATAGTTGTTATCTATAACCCATACAAAAATTTTCTTGCTTCTCAACATATTTTCTTTTACAGGTGGAAGAAGTTAGCCTTTGAGATTAATTGTACCAATAAAACAAGTGCAAATAAGGGGAAAATTGTTGATTACAGAAAGTTGTAGCTTTCAGCTCATAACTCATAATGAGGCATAAGTACAGTCATTGGAAAGGTGATTTAGAGGAAATTATGTCTAAAGGCTCATAATTTGGATTAGACCATCCATGTTCTTCATAAATTGAGATGAAGAACGAACTATAGCCTAATTAATGAAAATTTTACGATGTGCATAAATTTCCAAAAGTTGAAAGATATTATAGATCTAGAAATTGGGATGGTTTCTAACAGCCTTATTGGTATACATAGTGCTTGCAGATCTAGAGATATTTCTAGAGCATACCAAGTTCAAAATATTTGGTTGAGGTATGGAAGATGCCTACATGAAGAAAAGAGTTGTAAAGGTCATGACTAGTGCAGTTGGTTAGTGTGTACATCCAAGCAATCATGACAAGTACATGAATGGAGCAAGCCAACAGATGAAGAATGGCATTAATATGCATAGGAAGGTAAGGAAATTCTCCTTAACCTTGAAGGAAGAGATGTAATGATGGCTAAAAATCACGTTGCAAAAGGAACATGGTCCTATCAAGGTAATGTGTGAGTCATAGGAATGGGAAAATCATCTTTGGAGACCAGTATATGAGGACTTAGAAGATTTTATAGCTATGAATCGACAACTATGATGGAAGTATTCAAAGAAATAAATCCACTTCTATTATCGGAGTGTGTAGTGGAAGTAGGGTACAAGTGTAAACAATTTGGTGGATGAAAGAATTAAGGTTCAATCACCCTAAAGGGTGCAAAGGGAGAAATAAAGTAGTGCGATGTGTGTAGATTGTTTCTAGAAGAATACAATTTCATTCAAAGAGAGTTATCCCATAAATTGAAGTGGATTTGAGAACTAAACAAAGTCTAAGGATAGTTGGAAACAACAACAAAGGATGTCGTAATGTAAATGGTTAAGCTGGTTGGAAGATACTGCAACATTAAGAGGATGAGTCCAACATTAATTGAGCATAATTGATAAGGAACAAAAGTAGGAAATGCTAAGTGCATTCTGTTACCACACAAAGTTTCCCAGGGTCACAGTCGATAGCCATGAGCGCAGGCAGCAGGCGGGTGCAGTTTGCAACTGCAAAGATCCCTTGTGCATTTCGATTTAGCGCCATCCCTAAAAGAAGTTGGAAGGTTTCCACAATTGGCAAGAGGATAAAGCTTTGGCGGGGGGGATAAATTAGTTGGCGCGCCCATATTTCAAAGCCCGATTAGATTGACAACCACCAGTCATTTCGGTGCCACAAACTGCACAGGCGTTAAAACCCGAAGGGCGGGCTGAAATCCAAACCGTGGTTTTGATTGGTGGCTACGTGGCGAGAAGCGGTGCATTTCGGACCTGAAAGCGGTGTGGGTGCAAACCACTTTCGGCGGCCCCAAAATCACGTGCTCTTACAGTGCCATATCAAGCCACAGCACGTGGCTACCCCTTAATAGACAATTCACATCTCGATCCCAAGGAGGGTTCAGCCAATGAACGAGGATTGACTTTTGTGGCCACCTGCTTATTCAACGCACAATCCATGGGTGGCACGTGGTCGCCCCCTAGTCATCAAGTCACTTTTTCTATCCCGACGAAGATCCAGTTAATGAAAAAAAGGACCAGTAGATGAAACCTCAGCTCAGTCCATAAATGGGAAATTTGAAAGTTGTGGCCGAAGAGACAGAACTGTCAACCTGAGGTACCATAATGGACGGTTTCGTCTTGCATGTCTATATTGACCAAAGCTTGCGTCTAACAAGAGAAAACATGCACAGTCTAACAGAAGGATGCGTAGACGAAAGCATTGAACGAGATAGCTAGGTCACACTCCTGGTAGTTGTGGACTATTCTGATTATAAAGAGATTAGTTTAGATTTTGTAGGGGGGGTGTTTTTTAGAGGCTCGAGAGCCGAGAAAGTTTTATGAGCAGGGCTCTATATTTTAGTTTGTAAGCCTGAGGGATTGGATTGTAAATATTATGTTATTGAATATTCCTTTGAATTGTTTTTATCAAACTGTCTTCTTAGTTTACACACTTTTCTGTTTTTCTTATTGTCTGAATGAAGCATCTGTGATTCATGGATTCCTGAGGCAGTGGAGGATTTGTTGTCATCTTGTCCATGTTCATCATTCATCACTCAGACCCTTCATGTTTTCCTTCTTGTCTGAATGTAGCATCTGTGATTCATGGATTCCTGAGGCGGTGGAGGATCTATTGTCATCTTGCCCATGTTCATCGTTCATCACTCAGACCATTCTTGTTTTCCTTCTTGTCTAAATGTAATCTCTCTAATTTATGGATTCCTGAGTCGATGGAGGATATTTTGTCATCATGCCCATCTTTCATGGTTCATCAAATATTTCTAGTTTTCTTCTTGTTTGGATGTAGCATCTCTCTGATCTATGGATTCCTGAGGCAGTAGAGGATCTGTTGTCATCTTTCTCATCTTTCATGGTTCATCACTCAGACATTTTTTGTCTTCTTTCTCCTCATCACCACATAAATCCTTTTGTATGATGGGCAGTTTAAATGCCTTCATTATTCACGATACTTATGACTCCATAGCCCAATGGTCCCGAACTGATCTGCAGTTACTTCTGTTATTCTTTCTTCTCTCTACAGTCTTACTGATCCACCTACTCAAACCATTCCAATACATTTACATTTTCATGGGTACTGGGCTTATCCTCTTGCAGTCGGAGGGTGACTCTCAGTGCTAACACATTCCAAGGGTGTTGATTGCATTCCAAATGTACAAATGGATGACAAATCAATAATAACACATGAAGTATAGTGATTTCCAGATCGAAAATATTAAGAAGACATATAAGAAGGAAATCATACTTATGCTTGGCATCGTTTGCAAAGGATATGGAATCTAAAAGGAAACCAGTTGAAAATAGAAGAACATTAATTGTAATGCCATGAAATGTTGGATGGACTAGTTGAAGTTATAGTTAGGTAAAAAATAGACTTAACTCCTCCAAAGTAGCCTATATGAAGCTGAAATGACATAAAGTGGAGCAGTAGAGTCTGTTGGAAGGTTCATGCAAGATAAAGTTGGGACAATATTACCTAAGGTAGTTGCTAATGGGGTTGTACTACCAATAGGGTATATTGGTGGGAATTGGAAAATAGCCAAGTTGGACTTGGCCAGAAGGTGTTCAGATAAGGAAGAAATAGTCCACATATGAGCAGACTGAGAGCAGCGCAAGGCTGGAAGAATCAAGAAGGATTTAAGGATAGCCACATATAGAAAAAGGACCTAGAATAAATATGCACTAGAGAGCATACTAAGAAGTGATGCAAAGTACATATAGGAAAGCTAGAATTCATATGCACTAGTAAGCATGCTAAGAGTGAATGCTTGGTGCATATGGAAATATTTGGGGCCTACATATAACATGCTATAGACTAAGAGTATTCTACTAGTATATATGTAATGATCTAGGTTTTAAACATTTACAGTATAGAAATGCATGATCCAGGTGGATATTGGTGGCCACCCACCTATTCCACAGGCTTGAAAAACAATTTTCCATCTTGGCAGTTTTTCGGGTTCCAAACTTCTGGGGTCATTTTGAGGCCCTAAACGACCCTAAACGAATTTTTTTGGGGATTTGGGGACTGGGTGACTATTGAGAGCAATGACTTGGGCCAGTCAAAAATCATTCTCCTCGATTAGACCTTTCCAACGGTATATCGATCACCCCAAACAGAGATCGTATGCAAAAGTTACGCCCCCGGGAAGTTGACGTATCAACTACCCCCATCGGGACCCACAAACATTTTGGTTTTTCATCTTCTGAGGTTAGGGTTTTGGATTTTACTTATGTTAAAAAGGCCTTTGGAGTCTCATTGTAACAATCATCTTCTTGTGAATGTGAGTAGCTGTCACATCTCTTCTCAAAGATAAGTTGCCACCATTCTAGCGAGTCTTTCACTCTATATTTTTACAGTCTCTGTACATTTCTTTCATTAATAGAAATCATGTATCACTGTATTTCTCTATTTCTGGAAATATTTAGTATTTCATTGTAATATCTCTGTTTTCATTTCGTTCTCAAAAATAAACTGGATCAATGCACATAAAAATTCTTTACAAAACGGAAAGAAAATAATAGCAATCACACATAATACTCAGAAATTTACCTTAGAAACCCTTAACTGGGAAAACCAACAATTTTTTAGAGTCACACCTCTAACTCTCATTGTATTAACTTCACCATTTACAATACAATATATAGGATATCATGGCATCCAAAATCCTAATCCATTGACCCGGATTAGATTCCTTGACTGGAATTACATTGTAATGGGTTGAAAACCCATTAACTGAAAAACACAAAAAACAGGCAAAAAACTAACCAAAAAGAAAACCATGTGACCCCCCTTGCTCCTGTTACAGTGTACAGTACATGGGATAATCATGTGAAGAATACAACACACACCCAACATTCTCCCACTTGTTGTTTGTTTTGCATTCAGGGGGGCGATTACATGATCAACAATCCAAGGCTTCAATTCCCATTGTTTCTCTACACCAAGAAAACTTATGAGTGCTCATAGACTTTGTCAAGGAATCGACAACATTCTTCAAAGTGACCACCTTCACCAGCAGCACATTCTTGTCTTCAACCATGTCTCTCACAAAGTGATACTGAACATCAATATGCTTTGTCTTAGAATGATAAGGTGGGTTCTTCACTAGAAAGATTCCATTCTAATTATCACAATATAACCTTACAGCTTGCTATACAAACCCAATACCTAAACATTATATCTGTAAACATACAACTTCCTTACTTGCGTGAGTGGTTGCCATCTGTTCATATTTTGTAGTTGAGAGAGAAACTACAGACTGTCTCTTGCTCATCCAATTGTTTGCTCCTCCAAATAGGTTAAACACATAACCACTTGTAGATATTATGTATCCCAAATATCTAGCGTAGTGTGCATCAACAAAGCCATCTATGTCCAACACTCTATATGCTCCAGGTCTTCCTTGGTAGAAAATTCCATAATTTCTAGTGCCATGCAAATACCTGAAACCCCTCTTTACAACTATGCAATGTTTCTTCCCTGGTTTTGACATATACCTGCTCAAAAATCTCACTTCATGTGAAATGTTCGGTCTAGTACAGACCATTGCATACATCAAACTGTCAACAATGCATAAGGAACATGATACATGTCCTATTCCTCTTCTCGTTTCTTGGGACAGTGATCTGCATATAACTTTATGCCTACATGAATAGGTACATTCATCAGTTTACATTCATGCATATTAAACCTCTGCAATATTGTCTCAACATATTTCCTCTTATTCAAACAGAGTTTCATGTTTTCCCAATCTCTTTTAATTTCCATGCCCAAAATAAAATTTACAACACCAATATCTTCCATATCAAATTGAGAAGACAATTGGGTTTCTACTTCCTTGATGATTTCCTCATTGTTTCCAATCATCAACATACAACACCACATAAATAAAATGATCTCCAACTAATTTGAAATACACACAGTCATCAAATTTTCTCCTTGGGAAACAAAGTCCCAAAACATAAGTATCAAAGTTTTGATACCACATACTTGGAGATTCCTTTAACCCATACATGGACATTTCCAGCTTGCAAACTAGCTCTTTCTTACCCTTCAATGCAAAATCTTATGGTTATTTCATGTAGATTTCTTCTTCAAGATCCTGATGTAGGAATGTTGTCTTTAGGTCGATATGTTATACTTCAATATCAAAAGTAGCATCAACACACAAAACAAATCAAATAAAAGTCAATTTAGAAACAAGAGAAAAAATATCACCAAAATCAATTTCCTCTACCTGGGAACATCCCTTTGCTACTAGGAAACTTTATGCCCATCCACTTTACCTTCTTCATTCAACTTCTTTTTAAACACCCATTTGTTACCAACAGACTTTCTTCCATCTAGAAACTCAACTAGATCCCTAGCCTCATTTTTATCCAAGGTTTCCATTTCCTCAACCATGGCCTTCTTCCAGAGTTTATCATCCTTTGAATCCACTTCCTTCCTAATAGTTTTTGGATCATCGTCAATAATAGACAAAGCAAAATTAGAACAAAAATCAAGTGGAGAATACATTTTCGGTTGTCTTCTTTCCTGAACCAATCCCCACAATATAGGAGTATGAGGTTCTTCCTCTTATTATTCATGTTCTTATGTTGAGTGAGATTTTTCACCCTCCAACTCAAACTCCATTATCTCTGGCTCTTTTTATTTTGGTGGGACTTCCTGTTTGGGAACATCTTTAACCTCTCTAATGACAACATATTGATTGTATACAATCTTCTTAGTTTATAGGTTCAAACATTTATAGACTTTTATACCATACATATAACCAATAAAGATACACTTTTCAGCATTATTATCCAGCTTACTCTTATTTTCCTTTGGAACATGTACATAAACATCACAACCAAAAAATCTAAGATGTTCAAGAGAGGATTTCTTACCAGTCCATGCCTCATGTAGAGTTTTTTCCACCAATAATAATGATGGAGATCTATTTACCAGGTAACATGTAGTACCCTCTGTCTTTGCCCAAAAAATCATGTCCTAACCCAGCTCCACTGAGCATGCTCTTTGATTATTCCATTGGCATCCTATTCATCCTTCCTGCAACCCCACTCTATTTAGGTGTGTATGGAGTAGTCTTCCGCCTTGATATACCACACTTCATACATAATTCCTCAATTTCATTCCCATAGAAGTCTCCACCATTATATGTCCTCAAGGCCTTTATTTTCTTATGTGTTTGATTCTCAACAAGAGCCTTAAAATCCTTAAGTTAACCAAAGACTTTAGAATTCTTTCGAAGCAAATAAATCCATTTGTTCCTAGATAAATCAACAATGAATTAAACATAGTACAGAGACTTACCTAATGATGGAACATGCACAGGTCCAAACACATAACTGTGTATTAACTCTAAGATCCCTTTTTCTCTTGTAGCACGAGATTAGAATCTTATTTGATTCTATTTACCATATATGCAATGTTCACATAAATCAAAATCTAGTGTGCAATCAGACATGCCTTCAACCATACCTTTACCATGTAGTGCTCAAAGGTCCTTCTCTCCAATATGTCCCAATCATTGATGTCATGATATTGTCTTTTCTCTAGATACCCTAGGGGTTTTGTCTTCTTCACCCTCGAGAACAACGGAACTATTACACCCATTATTGATTGTACTTCACAATAGCTTGTATAGACTTCTATTTTGAAATCCCCTCCTCAACACCATTGTTCCTCAAACCATTTTATAGGTTTAATTTTTGAACACGGTATGTGCACCTGCATCACTCATCTTACTTACAAATATCAAGTTTCTAGCCAACTATGGAATGTGAAAAACGTCATGGAGTGTTCCAATCCTTCCGTCCTTGAGCTGTAATTTGACCTTTACGCGTCCTATGATTTTGGCTATCGATTCATCTCTTAGAAAAACACCACCTCCATTATACTTTTCATATTCACATAACCACTCTCTGGTTGGAGTCATATGAAAATAAGCACCTAAATCAATCAACCATACATCATGATCTGCGTGTTTTCTTGAAGAAGCCAAGTACGCATCCCCTTCTTCCGAGGAGGAGGATTTCCCTTTGACGGAAGGAACATCATCAGATACCTTCTGTCTCTCAACACTTTTTGATTTGCAATCCTTCTTAAAATGCCCAACTTTACCACATTTCTAGCATTTCTTTAATTATTTTCCTGGAGATTTAGATCTACCTCTACATTTAGATCCCCCACTCGAGGGATTGTTTTTATTTCTATCCAAGCTACATCCTCTTGAAAATAAGGCATTTTTGCTCTAGCTATCCATGGTTGTAATATACCAGATATAAAAAGTATGCGGAACAGAAATAAAATGCTAGAAATGGCAGAATAACAGTAATATAACCAGCATAATCTCCACAATAACACAAAAATGATATAAGAACAACAACAGAAATAGCACTTTGATTCAGAAAGCAATGTTCACAGGCCTCTTCGAGGGGGCAAACTCCAGTCGAGAAACACTCTGTTACAATAATCTCCAAGCTAGGGTTTTCATACCCTCGACCCTTATTTATACTAAATATGTCTATCAAGAGAAGCATCTAGAGGAAGATTCTTCTAGAAGCGAAAGCTTCTATTAGGTCTTCTTACATCCACCTTATTCTATTTTATTGAAAGGCCTTATTAATATTGACCTTTATTACATCCGAATATGTTGTTCTACCTATGTGCGGGTTAGGAACCTAACATGTCCGCCCCCTTAAAAATAGCCTTGTCCTCAAGGCTTGAGATGTGGACACTGTTGCAGAACGGTAGCTGGTTCCCAAGTGGCATCTGCTGGAGTTGTATCTTTCCACTGGATGAGCACTTCCTTGATGGTTCTTTGACGCAGGCGACACTCATGTTGGTCCAAAACTGCCTCTGGTTGTAACCAAATGGATCCTTCTTCAACTAACTCGGGAAGGTTGGTTTCAATTTGGCACCGAGTTCCAATTACCTTCTTTAAGCAGGAAACATGAAAAACGGGATGTAGCTTCGAATGACTGGGCAGAGCTAACTGATAGGTTACTTGTCCCACACGCTTGAGAATGGTATAAGGACCATAAAATTTGGGCACTAGCTTCTGACAATGCTCGGCCTTGAGGGAAGTTTGCTTGTATGGTTGCAGGCACAGAAACACCTGATCCCCTTCTGCAAATTGACGTTCAGAGTGACCTTGATATGCTTGTTGCTTCATGCGATTATGTGCCATGACCAAGTTCTCTTTGAGGGTACGAAGAATATCCTCTCGAACTGTACGTGTTTGGTCAACCGCCTCAACCTTCGATGTACCCGGTAAGTATGAGAGAACTTAAGGTGGCTTCTGTCCATATAGTGCTTCAAAAGGAGTCATGCGTGTAGTTGTATGGTAGGAGGTGTTGTACCACCATTCAGCTAGGGGTAACCATTGAACCCACTGATTTTTATTTTCAGAAGCAAAACACCTCAAATATGTTTCCAAACACTTGTTGACCACTTCCATTTGACCATTAGTCTGAGGATGATAAGTTGTGTTGAGGTGCAACTAGGTGCCCTGAAGCTTGAACAGTTCTTGCCAAAAATTGCTTGTGAAAGTTGGGTCATGATCAGAAACAATAGAGTGCGGCATGCCATGAAGCTTGAAGACTTGGTCCATGAAAATTTGAGCCACCATGGATGCAGTAAATGGGTGTTGAAGAGCATAGAAATGAGCATACTTGGAAAGGCGATCCACAACCACCATTATGATTGATTTATTGCCCGATTTGGGTAAGCCAGTAATAAATTCCATAGAGATATCCTTCCAAATAGCAAGTGGGATCGAAAGCGGTTGTAGTGTGCCCGGAGATTTGACTATTCTCCCTTGTTGCATTGACACACATCACATTCAGCGACAAAATTACGGATGTCCTGTTTCATACCATCCCAGAAAAAAAGAGCGTTTGACCCTGTCATAGGTTTTGGTGAACCCGGAGTGCCCCGCTGTGGGTGTAGTATGAAGCTCAGAAAGTACCATGGATTTAAGCTTTGATTGTTTACTTAATACAAACGAACTTTGTATCGAAGATCATCCTAGAGCCAAGAGTACCCTGGGGGAGCTGGAGCATTAGTTTGCAATTGTTGGATCAGATGCGAACTTTTGGGGTCTTGTAGCCATTCCTGGCGAACAACTTGGAGCCAATCTGGTACAATGAAGGAAAGAGAAAAAAGGGATCCTTCGTCTTCATATTTTTGGGACAGTGCATCTGCCACCACATTGTCTTTTCCTTTCTTGTAAATAATCTCATAATCATATCCAAAAAGTTTAGTCACCCATTTTTGTTGCTCCGGGGAGGAAAGGCATTGTTCCAGAAAGTACTTGAGGATTTGATGGTCTGTCTTAATTTGGAAACGTTGCCCCAAGAGATCAGGGCACCACAGATCAACGACATGTAGAATAGCCAACATTTCCTTTTCATAGATGGGTTTTCCCAGATTCCTTTCAGATGGTTGCTTGTTGGTGAAGGCCAAAGGTCGACCCTCTTGCATAAGGACTGCATCGATTCCTTTCCCTAAGGCATCACACTCCAACACAAAGGTCTTTGTGAAATCAGGAAGGGCCAGAACCGAAGTGGTACACATGGCCATCTTCAAGGTTTGGAAAGCTTGAGCAGCGGCTAGAGTCCAAGTGAAAGAATTATTTTTTAGGAGAGCAGTGAGAGGGGCTGCAATCTTTCCATAATTCTTAACAAACTTGCGATAATACCTCGTTAAGCCCAAAAATCCATGCAAGCTTTTGAGAGTCTTTGGGTGCAGCCAATCTTGCATAGCTTCAATCTTTTCCAGATCCACCCTGACGCCATCTTTGCCAATCAAATGACCCAAGTATTCTACTTCTAAGGCACCAAAGGCACACTTAGACTATTTCAGGAAAAGTTGGTGCTGAGAGAGGAGATGGAGAACTCGATCCACATGGGTAAGATGGTCTATCTAGGTTTTTCTATAGATGAGGATATCATCAAAGAAAACTAAGACAAAATGACGGAGAAAAGGACGGAAGACATGATTCATGAGGCTTTGGAAGGTGGAGGGGGTGTTACACAAGCCAAAGGGCATGACCAAAAAATCATAGTGGCCCTCATGAGTGTGAAAGGTTGTCTTGGGAATGTCTGCCTCTTTCATACGTATCTAGTGATAGCCTGAGCGAAGATCAAGTTTAGTAAATAATTGGGCGCCACTCAATTCATCCAGGAGGTCATCAATGACAGGAATGGGGAATTTGTCTTTAATGGTCAGTTTGTTTAGGGCACGGAAGTCAGGACACATTCTCCAAGAAACTTCTTTCTTCAGGACCATGACGACCGGAGAAGAGTAAGGGCTTGTACTAGGACAGATAACGCCTACAGTAAGGAGTTCCTGGACCATTTTCTCAATTTCATTTTTTTCTGCAAAGGGGTGGCGATACGGACAGATATTGGGAGGAAGGCTTCCGGGTACCAGGGGAATGGAATGATCGTGAACACCCCAGGAAGGAAGGAGTCCTTAAGGAGTGGAAAATACCAATTGATGTTTAGAAAGGATGGCTTGGAGGTCTTGTGGCACTGGGGGTGTCTATGTTGCTTGTATGGCATGGAGTTGGGCAATGACACCAGAATGACCTTTTTTGCGCAGCTTTTCCATACGATGGGAACTAATGACCTCGGGTGAACCAACAATGATGCCTTGGAATTTATATTGGTGGCCTTCCTGGTCGAATTGCATGGTTAAGTCCTTAAAATCCATGAGAATGGGACCCAAAGTCCTTAGCCAATTTGCACCCAACACAATGTCGTAACCGCCCATGTCGATAGCAAACATATGGTATTTGAGGTGGTAATCACCGATTTGGAGACGCACATTTTCATAGCACCCTCCACATTTCATGGAACCACCATTGGCAATCATGATTTGGAAATTGTTGACGGCATGGATGTAGCAATGGGTTTCTTGGGCAATGCGGCGATGAATAAAATTATGGGTGCTTCCACTATCAACCAGAATGATGACCTTCTGATGCTTGATTTAACCGATTAACTTGAGGGTTTGGGGGGTGGAGAATCCAGTGAGAGCATTGAGGGAAATGATCGGTTCCACTTCGGGAGGGTCGGAAGGAGGGGTGATGTCAGTGATTTCAGCTGACTCAGGCACAAGGGGAGTTTCAACATCCTCTTCCGAAATATCCTCAGAGATGGCCATAAAAAGCTTTTGTTCCTTACATTTGTGGCCCGGGAAATATTTGTCATCACAATTATAACAAAGCCCTTTGAGTTGGCGTTCAGCAATTTCAGCCCTGGTCAATTTCTGGATCTTTAATGGGGCGGGGGGAGTAGTGGGGTTTATGGGTTTAGGGTGAGGGATAAAGGAAGGTTTACGGTTTTGAGAGGAAACAACTTGTTGTGCTTCTTTAGCTTTTTTAGTAGCCTCCACCCAACTCGAAGGTCGAGCCATGAGGACATGGGCCCGAATATCCTCCTTAAGGCCACTGATAAAACACTCTCGAAAGAAAGCATTATTCATGCCTTCTGTTCGAAAATCCAGGCGCTCAAATGTAGCTATGAAGTCTTCTATTGTTCCTGATTGTTTCAATTTGTTCAAACGGCCCAAGTGGTTGGTGTCAATGTCAAAGCGTTCATACAGCTCCGTCACAAATTGGGTCCAAGCAATATACCCTTGACGGGAAGTTTTTCTCCATTGCCACCATTGCCAGTGTTCTTGATCTAGATGGAGAACACCATACTGGAGTTTGGCCAGGTCATCTGTAATTCCATATAAAGAAAAATAATGTTCCATTTGGGTGACCCAACCAGTGGGGTCCGAACCATCAAATTTTGTCACATCCACCCGCGAAAGGCGTAGGTCATGTTGAAAGTGATGGTGCTGAAAGGTATGGGAATGGGAGGAATGTTCACCTTCAATATTGGGAGGTGCATCAGGGAAAGGGTCATCTGTAGGGATCTTCAGTTTGGTGCAGAGTGATGCAAAGACAAATTCAAGCTGGGTGGTCAGTTCTTATTTGACTTCCTCCATTGAGGACTTGTTATAACCCTAAATTGCACCACACATGCTTACCTGGCATCAGGCCATCTCATATCCTCTCTTTTCCAAAAATACTGCTGAACAACTCTTTGAAAATCCTCTTGTGTAAAGGCCCACGCACCCTAACCCATTACTGCACGCGTGTACACGCTGTCTGGCCCAAAATAGCCCGCGTGTACCCACTAAAGCACGAAAAAAGGAAATTTGTCGATGGAACAAAAAGCTATGGGTGAGTTAACTGAAACTCCCGGCCATGCATGGCTTAGGGTTCATCCAAATACCTAGCTCCTTCTAGCCTATAAAAGAAGGGGTAGGGGTACCATTTGGAGGGAGGAGAAATATAGCAAAGAAACTCTGCCCATTTACGTATTCCATT